>CAUYON010080275.1:0-16852 GCA_963573935.1 Arctocebus calabarensis | reverse complement strand
AGTTCAACCGAGTGCCAAGTCCAAAAGAAACCCAAACAGCTCACAGGTAAGGCCTTTCCAGTTTGCAATCTCACTGGTGCTGTAGTCACAGCTGCTGGCAGGATTAGACCGAATGAACACACGCAACCACTTGCCAGATCTCCACTGCTTTTGCCTTCCTCAGAGGGTCCAGGAGTCTCACACTGTCTCCCTGTGTCTGCAAAGGGATGTTTCTGGGCAGATCTCACCAGCCAGAGATGCCTGAAGTCTTCTCTCCCCAGTTTCACCGAGCCCAGTTGCAAGGAAGCTGTTACTCAGCCACCATCTTGGCTCTTCCTCCTGCAGGATGTATTTTCATTGTTACAAAGGGGTTGTGACCCACAGGTTGAGAACCCTGCTTTGGAATAATCTTCTTCCCCTTCAGGAATCACTATTATTCATATGTTTGAAATCTTCATGGAGTCTTGTAGTTCTTTAAGTGTCAGTTCTGCTTTCTCTTTCTTCTTTTCTGCCTCTTTAACTACCTAAGTTAATGCAAAACCTTTATCCTCTAGCTCTGAGGTTCTTTATTCTCCATGGTCTAACCTATTTTTGATACATTCTACTGCATTTTTAATCTCCCTGATTGTCTCATTCATTTCCTTAAGCTCTGCCATATCCTTTCTATATTCTACATAATTTTCTCTGACTTTTGGTTCTGTCTTTCCATTTTCTAGTCCATTCCTTTTATTGTTTTTATCATCCATATTTTAAACTCCCTTTCTGTCAAGTCCATTAATTTTTTTTATAGGTGGAGTCTTCTGCAGTACTGCCTCTGGTCCTTATTGTTTGAATTTTTCTATTGGTTCCTCCTCATGTGTTCTTTGTTTTTTTTCACCTCCTTATTCTCCTTTTTCCTTTTCAATGCCTCTTTGTCTTCAAATAGAAGTCTTTGCTTTTAATGACAGTACGTTCCATTATGTCACTGGAATACCAGGTGGTGCTGTGCTTTTTTTTAGGAGATGGAGAGCACAGCCAGCAACCTCTAGATTCTTTATTCCTAACTTAGTTACCTTTGGTGATCATCTGATTGTTTCCTCAACAATCAGACTGCCGGGTTGGGATGTTAAAGCTCACAAGAATTCTTCAGAGGCAGGTCTCTCTGTGCCCCCCAACTCCAGTTCCTGTGGGGAGTGGGAGTACCTCAGCCTGCCCAAGGAGTAGAGTTCTGATCCCCGGAAAACAGAATTAAGATGGCCTTGCTTTAGGTCCCTGCTAAGACTTTGTCATGATCTTCCCACAATGGCAGCCCCTGGCTTCCAAGACCTTCTTAGTATGGCGCCTCACCAGCCACCAAACGTATGGCAAATCCACTCCAACCAGCATTCAAATCTGGTTGCTGTATACTATTCAAGTCTGCCCCATCTTTCAAGCTTTCCACTCAACATGCAGCTTCCCCCAACAACTGAATACTCCAGAAAGACTTCCTCCTCTTCTCCCCGGGCCTCTGTGGGCAGCCAGACAATCCCAGCCAGTTTCAATCTCTTGCTTAATTCATCAGATTTTCAATGCTCAGGGTTATGCACTATATCAAGCTCACCACCTCCTCGCTGTGCTCCCTGAGCTCTGACTCTGTGTAAGGTTCTTGTCCCAAGTAATGCTGGGTTCTCTCTTTTTTTCCAGTTATTCTAGGAGAGCTCACCTAAATGATGCTTCTGGTCCACTGTCTTGATCTGTCGACTGGGTAATTTGTTTTCTGAGAAATGTCTTTTGTTTTTATAGGAGATAAAGGAGATGGGAAGGAGAAATGATATAGTACATAAAACTTAGGATATTTCTATAAACAAGTGAGTGGGAGAGGTCATGACTAACTGGTTCTTTGAACTGGCAAAAGAGATATGACATGAAAGTATGATTATTTACTCCATAGAAAGTAACTATTTATTAGTTACTTATTTTTGCTGGTTTCAAGAAGCCTCAAATCTCAAATGAATTTTTTTCTGAAAAAAATGACTGATATAATTCATCACCTCATAACATAAAGATATTATTATGTTTGTATAGTACTGAGCTCTATATGTGAATATAGGAGATCAAGAACTTCTCCTTCATTAAAATTAAAAGAAATAAAAGCAATTGACATTCATTGGTTGTTTACTATGTGCCAACACAGCTCCAAAGGCTTTATTTAAATTAATTTGTTTAATCCTCACCTTGACACTAAGAAGCAGGGATTTTTGTTATCAATGTTTTTTCACAGATGAGAAACTAAACACAGAAATTTTATATAAATAGCTCAGTGTTACCCAAAGAAGTAGCAAAGCTTAAACCTAATGTCTGATTCTAGTGTAAATGTTAATAATTCTACTGTAAATTATAGAAATTCCTCTTTCAAAAACAAATATCAATCTAAAATATACACATTCATTACCTCAAATATATCCTCCACCAACTCCTTTAGAAAATAAGCGTAGACTATCATTTAAAAGAACAATAGAGAATGTACTTTCTGGAATAAGATATGAAGAGAGTAACTTATTCTTAGTTTCTGAAATGAAAATGTTAATTTTATAACCTGAGAAAGAGTACATCTGACAATTTAACATGTTATCCGAGATAAGGACTTTAAATTATTATCAGGTTGAACCACATATATAGGAGAACAGTTGGCAAGAGTGATGTCATCTTGAAGCGAAACAACTATGATGACTTATGTTTGACTCCTGATTTCCAAGATGTTCTGCAGCAAGGTCTTTAAATAATCCCCAGAGCATAGATAAGCCCTCGCAAAGAAATAACACCTGTAGCATAGGTAACTCCTCATAAAGATGCTAACTTCCCTAGTGGTCACAAGTTTTGCAGGAAAATGTGAGGCATGACCAGCTACACATTATTTACCAAAAGAATATTTTCTAGAGGGAAAGTGTGAGGACCAACCATCTTTTGATTACCCAAGTGAGGCAGGCCCTGGTGGGGCAGAGCTTCTAGGTTTCTGGGAATATCATTAAGAGCAGAGGCAGAATGCTCAGTGTAATGCAACCATACAACCCAGGGTCCTAGGGAGTCAAACACTGTCAGAGTGTGGCAGTGGGGCCCAACTCCAGGTTTCAACTGTTATTTATAGAAATCCAAACAAATTAAGCATACAGAAAAAGTTACAAGTAAAATATTACAAAAAACACATTATAAGATGTGGCATGAATGTACCCACATAACTGTTTTGTTTTTGTTTTTGTTTTTGTTTTCTGCGTTCATGTATCTAGTATGGGAAATGTGTTTTGACACCTGTTGTTCACTGGTCTGACTAGTATCTGCCTAAGGTATTTCTTCTTCTTCTTTTTTTATTTTAGAGACAGAGTCTCACTTTGTCGCCCTCGGTAGATTGCTGTGGCATCACAGGTCACAGAAACCTCCAACTCCTGGGCTTAGGAGCGGTTCTTTTTTCTTTTGCCTCAACCGCCAGAGTAGCTGGGACTACACGTGCCTACCACAATGCCCAGCTATTTTTTGTTGCAGTTTGGCCGGAGCTGGGTTTGAACCCACCACCCACGGTATATGGGTCGGCGCCCTACCCACTGAGCCAGAGGCGCCGCCCTGCCTAAAGATATTTCTGCCCAGCTAAGTGATTAATTTCTTGTGCATGTGGTTGCAACTGTTGCTGCTAACACTCACACCCTCTTTCTTACTCTGCATGTGACTACAACTTTGTTACAGTCACAAAGCCTAACTAGTATCACAAATCAGCAACTTTTGCTGCTGTCCTGGACATCCTGTTCCCTATGCATGTCTTGAGGTGTCTTTGTTATGTGTTTGCCACTCATAATTTATGGCTCATGATGTTTTGCATTATTTCAGTCACAGTCACATACCAAGCAAATAAGTACAATGTTAAGCATAATGAGAATTTGCAGTGACCGCACATTTCTTCATAATCATTGATTAACATTATTTCATAAAAGACAGTTGGACTTTGTTCTCTCACACCCCAGATTGCACTTCTGTTTATAAATTTTGCTTTCTGAGAAACTGCATTTTTCCATCTTTTCTCCAGCCTCTTAGTTCCAGCAGCCTTTACGAGTAGGTTGGCATATACCTGCATACCCCAAAACATTTAGTGAGCCAATCAGGACCTAAGAGATCAAGAAATGGGGGAAGGAAATGAACCTCTCAAGGGGGAAATCTCAAGGTGGCCAGCAACTTCTGCTTAGAATATTATGGTTTACAGTTTAGATGCTTGCAGACCACCATGTGAATATGCAGAAGCCCTGGAAACACCTACAGATTTAAAGTGATTGTTCACTGAGAGCTGTATATTACTGTGAGGCAAGAAAGGGCAGTGAGCACTCCACTGCACTGGCTACTTCTGTGGGCTGCCCATTCAGTGAAGGAAGCCCAGCTAGCAACAGCAGCAAAAGTAAGATGACTAGAAGGGGCAATTATAACCAGAGAAAAAATTTTAAGGGTTCTATGATCAGAAACCAGCTTAATAAAAAGATGATATTGAGGCTTTAATTTATAGTTAGTTTTTGGAAAACATGAATCCTCCTCCCACCACCCCCCCCAAAAAAAACCTTTCTCTTCTCTTTTGGATCCTGTTCCTAGTAAAATGTTTTCAGTCAACTGAACCCCCCCACATTTTTAAAAATTATATGTTCAGTCTCTCTGTTTAGCGCTTTTCTTGTCATCATGATTTGTGCCTTGTGGAAAGCTTACATTCTCCCCAATATGGCTTCTCTGAGACCTGTTTCTTTTACTTCCAGTTTTGCTTATCCTTCAAAAACTTGCCTAAGTCCAAGAGATGGAGGTTGCTGTGAGCTGTGATGCCATGGCACTCTACCAAGGGCGATAAAGTGAGACTGTCTCTACAAAAAAAAAAAATCTACTACAATTTCCCTTATTGGGGAATTTTGTATTCATTGTGGAGCCTAACAGTCCTGAGAAGGTTTCTTTAGTCTAAAGCTCTACTCTATTTTGCACTGAGTTCCATGATCCCCTCTGGATTTGGGGGCTACCAGGCATTATCTTGTACTATGAGAGAACATGAACTTTGTACAATGACTGACAAGTCAGCGGTGAGAGTTGCAATTTTGGAAGAGGCTGACAGCCTTCATGATAAATGGTAATTACTTCTGGAGACAACACATAAAGCATAGTTTGAACATCTGGAGGCTGGGGATGAGCTGATCAGAGTGGGCTGATAGTGTTGGATTGCCTGCCAATCTCCAGGGAATATCCTTGCAGTAAGGGGCACTATAGGAAAATTGCATTGTCCAGACCCATGGCATTCCATTTCTTTGGGGAACCTAAGATCCAGCATAAAAGGGAAATACTTGATTGTTGGGTATCTGAGTGTTCTATCTTCCAGCTACACCTGATTTTCACATGTATAAAAATTAGGCCCTAGAAACTTCAAATGCTTCTTTGACCCTAGTTGTTAATGGGTTCTCCCTAAATTCAGTAGTCTAGCTATAAAATGGAGACTAAATTAGAAGCTACCTACACAAATGAAATTTGTCTACTTGTAAAATTCTGTAGTGAAATCTTATGATTTTGTGTTACCTTATCATCCATTTTTAGTCTTCCTCTAACACATCCAAACTCCTTCTTTAAAAAGCTTAATTCTCACTCTGTGTTTGAGATATAAATTTGCTACACTATTTTCTCTAAAACTTGCTAAGAGGACAGGTAAACTTTGGCTTGTTTTATTTACAAAATTTGAATCCAACTGTCCTTTTAAACAAGTGAATTATCTCTGTCTCATGGCTAAAATTTTAAAATAAAAGCTATACATCTTTTTATTTTGATGTATACCTGTGTACCTGTCTTTTGTATATTATCTACATGGTACCAACTTGATGTATAAATAAATGAGCACTCATAAGTTAATAAGCCCAAATATTTGTCAAATTCATGTGACTTCAGTAATCTTTAGTCAATAAAACTATTTTTAAAATGGTTGATAAAATGAAATAGAAATGTCTTCATAATGGTCTATATTAAATATACAGTAGAACTTCTATAAGTTGAGTACCCTATGGACCATAACAAACTGGTCAACATATAGGTGTGGTCAACATAAGGAACTAGGCCTACTGTATTGATACATACATGTGTTGCATGTCCAATTTATGAAAATTAGGAGAAGTAAATTTAAGGAGGTAGTCAATGTAGAGAGATAGACAACTCTAAAGGTTTGATTGTAATTCATACATTTTTGCCTGGTTCTGCTGTTCAAACAGGTTTAGGCTACCTCTTCCAAATGTTTCACATTCATAAATTTAAGATATTTTAAGTTACTTCTGTGATATTTTTTGATATTTGTTTGACTTGTCCATGAGCTTATATCTTAGAGCCACTAGATTTTGAACTCTAAATAAATGGCCATAGTGAGGTCTGAGGACATATGTGGAGTTCCTTTGGTTTAGATGTGTTATGCATATGCTGGCAATGGTCAGAAATTACCTTCAAAGATCTGTTTTTTGGTCTAGGCTTTGCACCTTCTATATAACAATAAAGATTGCTTGCTTCTTAGATTTTTGCTAAGTATTAGGGTTACTACAACTTAATATTGTAATTAACCCTTGTATATATAATTAAAACTACTACATAAATAAATAAACAAATAAATATGTTTTAAAAGATACTTTCTTCTAAAAGCTTTTCACAAATTTTAAAGTGTTGGGTCTTCAAACAAAATATGGAAAAGACCCTGACAAGAAATGTTGAATAAGGGTTTCTTATATCTTTGGAGATTGCACCATTGGAGTAGGTAAATATTTTCAAAACTCTAACAAAAATCTAATGCCTTGTACTATGAGAGAACATGAACTTTGTGCAATGACTGACAAGTCAATGGTGAAGGTTGCAATTTTGGAAATGGCTGACAGCCGTCATGATAAATGGTAGGTTCTTCTTTTGTATTTACCTGAGTGGAGTTGAAAGATATTCTCCTTAGTACAGTATCTCATGTACTCAATACTAATTTGAAACTAGTAGATGAACAACTACAAGCCTACCTGAGAGGAAAAACACAAATTTAAGAATGGTAGAGGGGGAAGGGAAAGAAGGAGCTCAGTCAATTTCCACCTAACAGGTACAATGGAGGGGTGTAGACTCACATACAACTTAAACTTTTCCTAACAAATGCAAACATGTATTCTAATAGCATGTACCACTACATTGAAATTTAAGAAAAAAATCTGATACATACATGAAGATTGCTAACTCAATATCCAATAGAAAAAGAATTCAATGGGATGGAAATAACTGATGAAGGACTAAAAGAAATATGACTTTTTTGTTTGAAAACTTGTTGGTTCTCTTTTTGCTTTGTTTTTCAGAGGCAAGAAAACATTTTTAAGAAGCAATTTACAGCTTACAGCAGTTGGATAACGTATACTTTTTGTGAGCAAAATTGAAATGTTTACCTTTCTCTCTACCTGATTTCTTCAAAATTTGGAAACTATTTTTGAGTATTCTGATTTTATGACAATATTTATTTGTAAAACTCCAATAAGAATATTTTTTCTTTTATAACAGAATACATTGGATACTCTGGGAAATTTGCCAAGGTTTTGAATGGAATGGATGGAATGGAATATTTTTAGATATGATAAGACTGCTTTAGGGAGGCACCTGTGGCTCAAAGGAGTAGGGTGCCAGCCCCATATACTGGAGGTGGCAGGTTCAAACTCAGCCCCAGCCCAAAACTGCAAAAAGCCCAAAACAAAACAAAATGAAAAAAACTCAGAAGACTGCTTTAAAGAATTGAGGTTCAAATCATAGAACCATTAAAAAGCCTATTGGGAAAAATTATTCTTGTACTTTGTCTATATTGCTTCTTTACAAATTTTCTGCTCTTATTGTAAGAAAAGAATGTCACCTTCTCACAGACCCAGAAACTTCAAGGGTCTGTGAGAAATGGGGAAGTCAAACATAATAAGATTAAAATTTATTTTGCAAGTAAATTGGTCTTACTATGATTTCTCTTTGGTAGAAGAGAGAGACTAAGAAGGAAAAATTATGTTTCAGAAAGAAACTATAGCATGCCTGTTAATTTCCTTCCCTGGCCCTTGTTTTTGATTTTTTATTATTTGCTTATAATTTGTATTGTATCTTGAATTATTTCCTTGCTACAATGACTCTCTAATGAAGAAAAGAGTTTTAATTTCAGTTGAGATATTTTTAGTTGGTCTCCTAATGTAGGTGGTTCTATTTTGTTTGTTGTTCTGTCATGAAAATTCTTTTCTATATTATAATCTTTGTGTGCATTATATGTCTACTATTCAAATTTTTAATGTTATGTATCTCTCATTGTTTTACTTGTTTCCCCAAAATCTAAAATCATGGTATTCTGAAGTTTAGAGATGATTCAAAAGCCTGTAAGTCTCCTTTGTTTGGAATCCCACTGGGCCCAATCTGTGTTCCATTGCCAAAGCACTGCTATTGAAAATATGCACCCTCCCTCCCAGCCAGGAACTACTGTGCAATAGGTGGGCATGTGAGACTGTAAAAGGTAGTTTTGACAGGCAAAAGTTAGAAAAATAGCCTCTTGCATGGCAGGAGTTATATCATTTTGAAGTGAAACCACCATGGTAACTGATATCTGAAACTTACATACCAATGTTTTCTGCAGGAAGATATTTAAACAATGCCTATAGCATGGATAACCTGTCCTAACAATGCTTATCTAACTTTCCTGTGGTCATGAATTTTGCAAGAAAGTCTGAGATGTGCCAGCTGCACATTTCACCAAAAATTCTTCATATAAAAAAGAAGATTTTCTGGAGGCTGAGTGTGGGGCTCTACCATCTTGTGCCAAGATAGCATTCCTCTTTGTTAATTCCCTATTAAATATTTTCTTTCTGAGAAACTAAACTTTTCAGTCTTTCGTTAGCCTCTCAGTTCCCTCAGCCTTTGGGTGCGGGTTTGTTTGTATATATCTCCTCACTGTGGAACAATATGACATTGCTAGAATTGTTGATCAAATTTAGTCAAATATTGATAATTTCAAATAATTCAACCTAATAGTGCTCAGTTTCTGCTAAAGTAAATAATGCAAATTAACAATCTTACATACAAATCCAGAATTTTGTGGGGACCAGAAAAAGGGGAAAAAAAATAGAAGACAAAGCCTCTGTATTCAAGTAAGTAGAATCAAGTCATACACAAAACAACCAGAGTCAGATAACATGCACATAACTAAGGGCTACATCATTATGAAGTGGTAGATGAAAGAATCTATAGAAATGTCAGTAAGTACCCAAATGTGAACTTTGAGAAAAAGGATGACAGAAAAGAGTCACATAGTTCTTCTAGGGAGAAAGAACAGCAGGATAAAGAGCAAACAACTGGGAGCCATCATAAAGTATGAAGTATTAGAGCCCAGAAAGAAGAGACTAATTGGATCATTTGGTTCATGTGATCCATAAAAAAAGATAAGATAGATGGATAAGAGAAGAGCTGAAAATGGGAGGAGAAACCTGGATTTGATTCTGCCAGGAGGGATATTAGAATATTTCAGGAAGATGATGTTAGTAAATCATGTGCTCTATGAAGATGAAATAGGCGATAGGCACAATGTAAGAGACTGAAAGCAGAGCAGTTGATTAGAAGACTGGTCAAACCATCCAGAACTAAGTGTGTGGGCATGGGTCATGGTCGCAAAAATGAGAAGGTTTTGAACTCAGCATGTTGAATGATATACAATTTCAGGGAAGAAGTAATAGGATTTGATGGAATAGTATTTGAACTTAAGTAATTAAGAAAAGTGTGTCTTAAAAATTAGTTGGGGGCAGTGCCTGTGGCTCATCAAGTAGAGCACCGGCCCCATATACCAAAGGTGGCGGGTTCAAAACCAGCCTCGGCAGAACTGCAAAACAGAAAAATAGCTGTGCGTTGTGGCAGGCGCCTGTAGTCCCAGCTACTTGGGAGGCTGAGGCAAGAGAATCGCCTAATGCCAGAAGTTGGATGTTGCTGTGAGCTGTGTAATGCCACAGCTCTCTACTGAGGGTGATAAAGTGAGACTCAATCTCTAGACACACACACACACACACACACAAATGAGTTAGGAAAGCATACAAAATTTGCGGAGTGATTTACTCTAATAAATATGTAAAGTAATAATAGCTTGTTACTGGCTGCTTTCTGTCTCAAGTACTGAGTATTAAAAAATGTATATATATATTATGTGTGACATATATGTCTATATGTTCTCAATTTTTCAGACAATATTGAAAAACTAGTATTAATATTTACATTTTATAAATGAGAAAATGAAGACTTAGAAAGGTTAAATAATTTTCCCAAAGTCACACAGCATTGAATATTAATAATTCCCCAAAGCAAAGCTTTTTCTCTTTTATCCATTTTTACCCAAGTGAAATTTTAAATGAACCTTCAAGTAACTGTATTTTAAAGACAGCATAAAACAAAGGACAAAATGTACAATGAGAGACAAAGAGTGAATATTTGGGTTTGTAAGTTGTCAGGATCAGCTGAGTTTTGAAAGGAGGTGGTCAATTCAAGGTTAAGAAATATTCAAGGAGAAAGGAAACACAAGTAAAATCCTAGAAGTTACCTAGAATTATGGATGCAAAGTAGAGAGCAACAGATCAAGAATAAGACAAAAAGAAAGAACTAGAGAACAGAGTACCAGGTGTCTCAATTATTTATTCAACAAGTATGCCTGCCTCCCCCAGCAAAAAGACAAGTGAGTTGACATCCTTACGGTCCATTGGAAGTTAAATAAGTAGAGTTTCAGTGAAAGGCGACTGCTGAAGTTAGAGGCAAATGTTAGGAAGGAGGAGAGATCAAGGAGAATAATCAGTGGAGGACTAGAAGAGGAAGTTTCTTCAGAGTGGATGAACCCAATGATATTTTACTGAATGAGGATCCCAGGAGCTACCCACTTTTTCTTGATCAAGTACCTCTTCTTGGAGCATGGGCTGCTCATCCTCTCAGTTGTTTCACATTTACGGTTATCTTACACAGCTTAGGCTACTGTGTATAATAGAATACCACAGACTGGGTGACTTTAACAATAGGTATTTACTTCCGACAGTTTTGGAAGTTGGGAAATACAAGATGAAGGTGCCATCCAATTTGGTTCCCGGTAAAGGCTCTCTTCCTGGCTTGCAGACAGCTGTCTTCATGCGGTCTTTAGAAAGAGAGAGACAGAGTGACAGACAAAGAGCATAATCTCTCTGGTCTCTTCTTCTGAGGGCACTAATCTCACAATGAGAACCTCATTGTCATTACTTCATCTAATCCTAATCATCTTCTAAAGGCCTTATCTCCAAACACTATCATATTGGGGGATAGGGCCTCAACATATGAATCTAAAGAGAGGATACACAAGCATTCTGTCCAAAACAATCATCATAAAGACAGCTTCTATTTGTACCTTTTCTGTACTGGTATCTCATTGACCTTCCCTAGAGTTTCACTTGATGATAAACAAGACCAACCACCAAAAGCTTCTAAAATTTTTTAAATGTAAAAATTGCTAGTATGATTTTTTTGCTAATTAGATTTCCATCTTAGAACATAAATTACAACATCAATAGAGAGTCTTGGCATATCGTAGCTAACACTTGCTCCAAAAGTTTACTAAATGAAGAAATGTAGGGGTAAATTTTGGAAAATGTTGAGAGAAATCTATTTCCCATCAATTCGTGACTCAACACTGATTGTGTCTTGTCCGTGCTTTTAAAATGGAAGAGAACAGCAGCAGAATACAAACCTTTCCCTTTCAACCAATAAAACCCCATCTTCCTCTTCCACCTCTATAATCATGAGATAGGGAGAGGAGAAATTTGAGAATCTGGCTGAGAGGAAACTATTCCCCATCCTCATCTCAGTGTGCTCAGCAGTTTCCTCACTGTAGCCTGTATTGTCACCAACAGCACATTTTAATAAAACCGCTTTTGCCACAAAAAAGTGACTTTGGGGGAGGAGTTATCTACATAGTTGATATACTCTGCCTCCTTTGTTAAAACATGTCTTGGTCTCCTAGCAACATCATAGGGAAACACATCAGGGGTATGAAATTAGATGGCCGTGTAGGAGGAATACCTGTAGAGTGTTCAGTTTTATGAAAGGCTTTCACCAAAAATTATATATATTATGTAAAATGCTACAAAACATAAGGTTAAGGTGGAAATTGTTCAACTTTCCCACAAGCAACTTAGAATTCCAACAGTACCAGTGGCTAAGGGTCTAGGGTATATTAAAAAAAAAAAAGAAAGAAAGAAACAGAAGAAAGACAAGAAAGTAAAATAAGAAAATTCAATGGGCTGGGGACACTATGGCCTGAAGGCCACAGGTAGCCCTCCACATCCCCAAGTGTGTCCTTTTCTGAATCCAAATTTCATGGAATAAATCCCTTTACTAAAAGGATTTGTTTTCTAAAATGGCCTCCTGGAGTGTGTCCTTTTCATGGAATTCAAATTTTAAAAAACAAATCCTTTTAATAAAGGGATTTGTTCCATGAAATTTGATTTTATCAAAAGTAGGACCCCAGGGTGGTGCCTATGGCTCAAAGGAGTAGTGTGCCAGCCCCATATAAGAGGTGGTGGGTTCAAAACCATCCCTGGTCAAAAACTATTAAAAAAAAAAAAAACAACTAGGACCCCAAATGTTCCCATCATGGATGAAGAGAGAAGAGGAATGGGACCTGAGGTAGAAGCTATTTGAGAGGCCTGGTGCAAACTCAAGAGCAACCTAGAACAGTAGACAGTCTCCTTCGAGATTTACCATTAAGATTTCTTAGTGGAAGGATGTCTTGGTCTATTTGGGCTGCTGTGACAAATACCATCAAGCTGAGTAGCTTGTAAACAAGCAATGGAAACTGACTTCTGAAACTTTTGGAGCCTGGGAAGTCCAAGACACTGGTAGGTCTGGAATCTGATGCGGGCTCTCTTCCCAGTTCCAGAGGTCAGCTTTTCATTGTGTTGTCGCATGGTGGAGGGGACAAGGAAGCTCTCTGGAAGCTCTTTCATGACAGCAAGGTTCTTTCAGACCTTGTTCCATTCACAAGGTCTCTATCCTCATAACCTAACCACCTCCTAATGGCCCCAGCTTACAATATTATCACACTGGTGATTAGGTTTCGCTAGGAAACTTGGCCACGGGAGAGACACAAACATTCACACCATAACAGAGGGTGAAAGAGTTAGCTGATTTTTTTTCTCATGTTGCTTCTGTTGCCCTGATCTGAGTGCTCTTTTTGTTAGGGTCATTTTTCTTTCATATTCTTTGAAGCAGTTGTGATGGAGTGAAGACTGTACTAGCAAGCAGAGTGATGAGTGGTAAGTGGTGTTGAGTGATCCACTAGTAGCAGTCTACTAAGCATCCAGTCTTTGTAGAGAATTTTACCTGTGCTTTGACTTCCTCCAATTTAAGCTTTTTTGCCCATCCTTTCCAAAACTTTTTGGATATGGCACCTTCTAAACAATTCTTTTTCAGCTCAAGTTAATGAGTTAATTTTTGTTTTTATACACTCAGGAACATTGACAAGTATGAGTGAGCAGCTGGGTCATGGATCATGGGGGAGAAAGGCTATGTCAGGGAGAGCAGAAATAAGCCTCATCTCTGGAAGAGGACTGGCAGAGGTGAGTTCCCTAACTTAGATACTGGACCTGTGGGTGACAAGGAATCAGTACAGGAAGGGAAAGTTAGATAATAGCTCAAACGTTGATCAATATCTAGACACCTAATTTACATGAGGTGCTTGGTGGACAGGCACAGAGCTGCAAAACTCAAGTTCAACAGATGCCCAAGTTCTCACCTGAAGTTGAACAAAGTGATGCTGGCATAGAGAGATGACAAGAGAATGAAGACAGTAGAGGGCAGTGCAGTGTAATGCAAGAAGCACTAGCTCCAGGGGCCAGTGGTACTGAGTTTGAATCTCAGCTCTGGCACCTGTTAGTGAAGCAGGCTCTTTCTTCTGGGAGCAATATTTCATTATTTAATAATTCAGGGTTTAGAGCATAACTATGGTGAATAATGAGAACTGGCTGCAATAAATCTTAATCCAATGACAAATGTAAGGTTTTATGGCAGGAGTACATGGTAAAACATAACTTAATCAGGGGATCAAAAAAGGTTGCCATCAAAAAAAGTGCATTAAACTAATACCTGAAGCATGAGCAAGGATTATGGAATGAAAGTTGTAGAAAAGAAATGCTCTAGACAGTAGGACAAAGAAAGCACAACAATATGGGTAGATCTGAGTATAGTGTTTAATATGTGGGAAGAAGGAAAAATAAGTCTTGATGGGCAACAGGAAGTTAGTTCATTTGCATCATGAAAGTCATTTAGGAAATCTGGGCTTTGCCCTAATGACAGTGCAAAGCTATTGATGGCATTTAACCAAGATTCGGCCATGTTTACCCAGCTCTTAAAAACCCTGTTTGCCAAAATCAACTTAGACATATAAAATAGGCTGAAATCAAAAGGGATTGGGAAACTCTCTTTTGTGATTCACTTTGTGAATTTAGTGCTGAAATTGGTATCAAAAGCACATTTAGGATAGATTGGTGTGGTTTATTAGTCATATTGGGAGTCCATTTTCTAAAGGAAATTAAAGGAATTGCTGACTAAATGACTGCAGAATCAAATTACAAGTAAGATCTCTCTAATTGACCAAATTGTTTAAACAAATAAAAGAGCAAAGAAAAGAAGAAATTATTAATTTTAAGTGCCTTCAAATTTATTTTTAAAGTACCAAAAGAGATTATCTTTCTTAAGTTCAGAATATAACAAAGTTCTTATTTTAAAAAATTCAAGGTTTTTTCCTGTTTGCCATAATGCAAAAACTATTACTGTTTCTCCAAAATTTCAAAGTGTACTAAACATTTTCCCTAATGAAAATACTTTTATCTTAGAATAATGTATGCAATAAAATGCCCATTTTTAGTAGTTTGATGAAACCCACCACAATCAAGATTAAGAGTATCTTCATCACCCCAAAGATTTTCTAGTAGAACTTTATAGATACCTTTTCTCCCTACTCAGACTGAGGCCATTATTGGTTTATGTTCTAGAACTACAGGCTTGCTTTGTTTAGAACTCCATGTAAACGAAATCAGTGTGTTTATAGATTTTGGTCTTCTGTGTCTGTCTTATTTCAGTTAGCGTAGGTCTCTGGGGCTCTTCATTACTTTTCAATTTTTTTCTCTCTGTGCCTTATTTTGAATATTTCCCTTTGGGATGTCTTCAAATTTACCAATCTTTCACTTTATAATTTCAAATATACTATACTTTTTAATACCATTTAGTGTATATTTCATTTCAAATACTGAATTTTTAATCTCTAAAATTCTATTTTGAGATTTTGTATCTTATAATTCTATACTTTCTATTTCTATGTTCTTCCTTTAAATCCTTAAGTACATTTATAGCCTTTATACCAGATTTTAAAGATCCTTGCTAAATAATTCTATCAATTCTACCTTTTCTGTTTCCATTCTATTGATAGACTTTTTTTTAACCTTCTGATTACAGGCCATATTTCTCTGCTCCTTTGCATGACTGGTAATTTCTATGTGGATACCAGACATTGTGAATTTTAGATTTTGGAGCAATGGATTGTGTCAGTAATATTTTCCCCCTTTCAGCATTGGATTTTGGTCAGGCAAGAACTTAAGATTCTGAAAATTAGTTAGAGCATGTCAAGACTTACATTTTAAGTTTTATTGCAATGAGTCCAGAACAGCTTTTTCTTCTGGAGATAATATAGTCTTATTTTTTAATTATTATTCGTTAGAAGATATATTTTATGATTCGTTAATTATAAGCTCTGTTTACTCTTGCTAATGGGAACATAAACTACTCCTAGTATAAATTCAGATAATTGCTCTACCTACTGCTTTACAGTGTTTTCTCCTTACCCAGACCTTGGAGCATTTCATGCTAACATACACAGATAAATAAAATGATTCAATAGTACTCCTCTACAGATGTTGGGAATTATCTCTGGTAATAGCTTTCTTGTCTTAGATATTGTGCCCCACAAATTCTATCTATTTTGGTTTCCCCAGACTCTGATCTATGTCTCTTTAATTTAAGGAAAACACTAGACTCTGTTGCAATTACCCCTTCTTTCTCTGTGGCCTGGACACTGCCTCCAGAAATTAAGCTTATGCAATAATAGGTTTGTTCTCTCTTCTGAATAAAGGTCTGAATTGCCTGTTACTCAATGTTTGACAATTCATTCTTTTTAAAAATTTTGTCAATTATTCTAGTTGTTTATAACAATAAGGAAATTTTTGTAGCAACTAACACCTCTTGAACAAGAAAATAAAGGAGAAAAATATGCAGTTACAGAGTCCTTTTTTATTTACCCATATAATAAATTGTGTCACTTTTCTTTGCATAGTCACAATTCAAATTGCTGTCTGCTGTCACTGGCTACTACTTGAAGAATTTCCTTTTGTATTTCTTAAGGCATGTATGTTAGCAACAGATTCTCTTGGGTTTCTTTGCTTTTGTTTTTTTTAATCTAGGAATGTCTTTATTTTGTCTTTATGTATGAAAGAGTTATTCAAGATAAAAGATACTTGCTTGACAGGTATTTTTTCTTTCAGTACTTTGAATATGTCATTCTACTGCCTTCAGGCCTTCATTGTTTTTTATGATAACTCCATGATGAATCTTTTTTTTTTTTTTTGTTCTGTGTATAACTCAGCAGGTGGGAAGGCTGTTGACAACATTAATTGTTTCATAAATAGTGTCAAGATGGAATTTCTCCCCCCCCCCACCTTTGGCTTAAACCAAGTTACTGAAAAACCAATACTGTGCCATATGTTTATACTTTTCTTGGCACATAAACCAGATATTTTACAGACAGGGATGGTAATAAAAGGCAAGTACTCACTCAAGTCACATGTTT
>CAUYON010080274.1:0-11334 GCA_963573935.1 Arctocebus calabarensis | reverse complement strand
TATCGCCCTGGTTAGAGTTCCGTGGCGTCACACTGCTCACAGCAACCTCCAGCTCTTGGGCTTAAGCGATTCTTTTGCCTCAGCCTCCCTAGTAGCTGGGACTACAGGCGCCCGCCACAGCGCCCAGCTATTTTTTTTTTTTTTGTTTTGCAGTTCGGCTGAGGCTGGGCTTGAACCCGCCACCTTCGGTATATGGGGCCGGCGCCCTGCTCGCTGAGCCACAGGAGCCGCCCTCTAGATATATTTTTAAGGCAGAACCCCCAGGATATTTTGAGGACCAGATGTGGAGTGTGAGAAGAGTCAAGATCAAAGCACTTGGCTTGAGAAACTAGATGGGTGGAGCTGAGACAGGAAAGGCAGGGGAAGTTTTGCTTCATTTTCGTTGCCCCTGTAAGATTAGGGTACACCATTACGTACTCTGGTTCTAGAAATGAGTTTTGTGGAAGGAATGTGGCAGAGTGATAGAAATCTTTGGGCACCTTCTTTCTTAAAAGTCTTTAGTCTTTTTCTGATTTTGGGAAGATGAGCATTTTTATTTCTGAAAATTTCCTCATACTTTCTTTCCAAGCTTTCTTTTGGTCTGGAATTGGATAGCCATACAGAGTGATTATTCCCTTTTATGCCTTTTGCATTTTTTTTTTTTTTTGAGGCAGTCTCACTATGTTATCCTCGATAGAGTGCTGTGGCATCACAGTTCACAGCAACCTCAAACTCTTGGGTTCAAGAGATTCTCTCGTGGAGGCTGCTGTGAGCTGTGTGATGCCACGGCACTCTACCGAGGGCGATAAAGTGAGACTGTCTCTACAGAAAAAAAAAAAAGAGATTCTCTTGCCTCAGCCTCCCTTGTAGCTGGGACTACAGGTGCCCACCACAACACCCAGCTATTTTTTGTTATTTGTTTGTTTAGCAGACCCGGGCCGGGTTGGAACCCACCAGCTCCTGTGCATATGTGGCCAGCACCCTAACCACTGAGCTACGAGTGCCAAGCCAGGCCTTTTGCATTTTTGTAGAATATTTTTCTTAGCATTCTTCTTTTACCTTTGTTAAAAGGAATATGTAGCTGTTAAAATTTCTTTTTCTTTCTTTTTTTTTTTTTTTTTTTTTTTAGACAGAGCCGAAAGCTTTAACTCTGGGTAGAGTGCTGTGGCATCACAGCTCACAGCAACCTCCAATTCCTGGGCTGAAGCGAATCTCTTGCCTCCACTTCCCAAGTAGCTGGGACTATAGGTGCCCGCCACAACGCCTGGCCATTTTTTGATGGCAGCCACCATTGTTGTTTGTTGGGCCCAGGCTGGATTCGAACCCGCGAGCTCAGGTGTACGTGGCTGGCGCCTTAGCCTGTTGAGCCATAGGCGCCGAGCCGCTGTTAAAATTTTCAAACAAAACAGAAATGTTGGATGAGGCAATGTAGTGTGATGTTAAGAGCGTGGACTTTAGGATCAGTTTGCCTGTGTTCACATACTCATTTTTTAACTTTCTAGAAGGGATGTAAATTCTGCATATCCCATTGGGTTGTGGTATGGCTTACTTGAGTAAATAGATGGAAGGCACTTAGATTGGTGGCTGCCACATATGCCACATAGTATAGATGCTCAGTATGAGTTAGTAGAAACCCCCATAATTGGTTCGCAGACATAGCAGGTCTACTGTTAGTAATTAACAGATGCTTTGTGGTTGAGTATGGAGGAAGGAAGAGGGGTTCCAAAACAGATTTTGAGGAAAGGGAATAGATTTCCTGGGGCAAATGATACTATTGCTGAGTTCTCTAAGGTGGAGTCATCTAGGAGAAGAATGGGCAAACCTGTTGCCACAGACTCAGAGCTTTAAAAGTAAAAGAGGAGGGTACAGGCCAAGGAGTTATGTATGATTTCAGGGCAAGGTTGAAGTAGGACTGTAGGCCATTTCAAACATTTCAAAGCTTATAGATTTGTTTTCAAAGAGATTTTTATCCTAAGAGATGGGACACTTTGAACTGTGCTGCCTTTCATTCTCTTCCTGCTGGAATGTTCAGCTCCTAGAATTCACAGTTACAATTAATAGTTCAGATCTTGAGAAACAGATTGTGTTTCATTTAGTTGGTGTATTTTTGAGCAGCTATTTTGTGGAAGGTGAATACAGATGCATGAGCTGTACTGACTGGCTTCATCTCGTACAGTAGAGCTAGAGCTCAAGCCATCTTAGCTCTGTGCCCTATGGCTCCTCTCTGCACTCAGAAGCCAGGGGCAGACCCAGGCACTGTGCAGTGCTTTCCTCAGCAGAACTTTAGTTAAGCCCAGAAATAGCTTTTGACACCTACTTCCAAACAGCTGAACCTTGGTTGTTTTTCTCCCCCGCATGGCACAAGGGGAATGTGCCCAACATGATAACAGGGTTTGAGGGAAGCAAATTTCACACATGGACGTTAACACCCAATCATGTTTATGAACTAGAAAAGGATCAATCCTTGATTTTCAAAAGCAGTGAAATACAACTTGTCCACCTAAAATGGTTTCTCAGTAAGATTAATAGCTGATTTCTCCTCAGAAACCAAAGAGGCCAGAAGGCTTTGGGATTAAAATATGAAGGGGGAAGAAAGCTTTCAACCAAGAATTCTGTCATCAACAAAACTATCCTTCAGTAACGAAGGAGAAATTAAGACATTTCCAGATGAATGGAAGTTGAAAGAATTTGTTTTCAGTAGGCCTGTCCTATAAGAAATGCTAAAAGAAACCTGTTGGATGGAAATGAAAAGGTACTAGACTGTGACTGGAAACCATAAGAAAAAATAAGGAACACTGACTAGTAGGTAGCCGGTATTCCAATACTTTTGGTTTAGCTTGTAACTTCTTTTTCTTTAGTGATACAAAAGGCAAATGAAGGCCAGATGCTGTGGCTCATGCCTGTTACCTTAGCACTCGTGTGGCTGAGACAGGAAGATTGCTTGAGTTCAGGAGTTTGAGACCAGCCTGAGCAAGTGAGACCCAGTCTCTACTAAAAATAGAAAAATTAGCTGAATCTTGTGGTGTGCTCCTGTAGTCTCAGCTACTCAGTTACTCAGGAGGATGAGGCAAGAGGAAATGTATTAAATAACAATTATAGATCTATGTTAATGGGATACAGTATATAAAGATGTAATCTGTCCCAATGGCAGTATAAAGGGGGAAGGATAAACATATGTATTAGAGCAGAGTGTTTGTATATTATTGAAAGTAGCTCCTCAGGCTAACTGATTTCAGTTGTTTTATGTTAAAGTTTGCTGACCCTTCTGTTGGCTGTAATGTGGTGGTTTTTTTTTTTTTTAAGACAGTGTCTCATGGACGGCGCCTGTGGCTCAACGGAGTAAGGCGCTGGCCCCACATGCCGGAGGTGGCAAGTTCAAACCCAGCCCTAGCCAAAAACTGCAAAAAAAAATAAATAAAAATAAATAAAAATAAAAAATAAGACAGTGTCTCATTTTGTCGCCCTTGGTAGAGTGCTGTAGCGTTATAGCTCACAGCAACCTCAAACTCCTGGCCTCCAGTGACAGTTGCCTCAGCCTCCCAAGTAACTGGAACTACAGGTGCTCGCCACAATGCCCGGGCTACTTTAGAGACAGGGTCTTCCTCTTGCTCAGGCTGGTCTCGAACCCAAACCCGTATCTCAAACCCATGAACTCAGGCAATCCATCTGCCTCCCAGGGTGCTAGACCTCTAACGTGCTATTGATCTCTGTAACAACAGCATATTATTCAGACTAGGTTGCTGTAAGTTTAATATGTTAACTGCAATCCCCAAGGTAACCACTAGGAAAAAAAACTTTAAACAAACACAGAAAAGGAAAGAAGAGAATAAAAATGGCACACTGCAAAAAATCAAATATAGTTTTATAGTAGTACTGAGTACATTGGATTTTTTTTTTTCCATTCCTGAGGTACTTTACTAAGAAGAATATTTTCCAGCACCATCATATTGTAGGAGTACAAGTCAAATCTATCAAGTATTGAACGCAAATGTCTTAACACTGTGATTAAGTAAAGGAGGTGAAAGCTATGTTAATTAGTAGGATGTAAGCACTCTAATTTATACAAATAATCAACTCTTTGAATCCCACAAAGGCATAAATGTATTCATGATCTATGTATATATCACTTAAGAAAAAAAAAGGAAACAAAATCAAATAAGTTTTGGCGCTTGTGGCTCAAGCGGCTAAGGCACCAGCCATATATACCTGAGCTGGCAGGTTCAAATTCAGCCCAGGCCCGCCAAACAACAATAACAGCTGCAACCAAAAAATTGTGGCAGGCACCTGTAGTCCCAGCTACTTGGAAGACTGAGACAAGAGAATCGCTAAAGCCCAAGAGTTTGAGGTTGCTGTGAGCTGTGATGTCACAGCACTCTACTGAGGGCTATATAGTGAAACTCTGTCTCAAAAAAAAAAAGAAGTAATATATAAAACAACTAAATATCATAAGTATTCCTTTGTCAATAAATACATTAAATGAAATGGATTAGTCTCTATCGAAAGAAGATTGGCAGATGAATTAAAAAAAAATTTTTTTTTTTGGAGACAAAGCCTCTAGCTGTCACCCTGGATAGAGTGCTGTGGCATCATAGCTCACAGCAACCTCCAATTCCTGGGCTCAAGCGAGTCTCCTACCTCTGCCTCCCAAGTAGCTGGAACTACAGGCGCCCGCCACAAGGCCCGGCCATTTTTTTTTTTTTTTTTTGGTTGCAGCCATCATTATTTTTTGGCGGGCCCAGGCCAGATTCGAACCCACCAGCTCAGATGTACGTGGCTGGTGCCTTAGCCCATTGAGCCACAGGCGCCAAGCCAATTTTTAAAATTTTTTTAATATTTATATTGTTTATTTATTTAGAGAGAGTCTCACTTTGTCACCCTTGGTAGAGTGCTGTGGTATCACAGCTCACAGCAACCTCCAGCTCTTGGGCTTAGGCGATTCTCTTGCCTCAGCCTCCTAAGTAACTGGGACTATAGGCGCCCACCACAATGCTCGGCTATTTTTGTTGTTGCAGTTTGGCTGGGGCCAGGTTCAAACCTGCCACCCTTGGTATATGAGGCCGGTGCCCCACTCACTGAGCCATAGGCACCACCCAGAAAATTAATTTTTAAAAAAGCAAGATCCAGGTGGTACCCATAGCTTAGTGTGTAGGTACCTAGGCTGGAGGGTTCAAACCAGGCCTGGGTCAGCTACACAGCAATGACAACTGCAACAAAAAATAGCCCGTTGTTGTGGCATGTGTCTGTAGTCCCAGCTACTTGGGAGGCTGAGGCAAGAGAATCACTTAAGCTCAAGAGTTTGAGGTTGCTCAGTGTATTCTGCTAATAAAAAAGAGCACAAACACCTCTTCTCCTCTTCTCTTCTCTCCTGTCTCTCTTTCTCTCTCTTCCCCCATGTCTCTCTCCCTCTCTCCCTTCTCTCCTCTCTTCCCCCATTTCTCTCTCTCTCTCCCCTCCTCCTTAATGCTGCTTTGCACCTTCCCCCGCCAATAAAGACCCAATAAAGACGTTTTGTACAAAAAAAAAAAAAGCACAAACAGTTTGAGCTGTTGATACCATGGCACTCTACCGAGGGCAACATGAAACTATCTCAAAAAAAAAAAAAGCAAGATCCATATATATATCCTGAGTTTAAGACACTTAAGATATACGCTATAATTTAGATACAAGAGCACAAACAGGGTGGCGCCTGTGGCTCAGTGAGTAGGTTGCCGGCCCCATATACCGAGGGTGGCAAATTCAAACCCGGCCCCGGCCAAAATGCAACAAAACAAAAAAATAGCTGGTTGTTGTGGCAGGCACCTGTAGTTCCAGCTACTTGGGAGGCTGAGACGAGAATCTCCTAAGCCCAGGAATTGGAGGTTGCTGTGAGCTATGGGACGCAACGGCACTCTACTGAGGGCAAAAAAGTGAGACTCTGTTTCTACAAAAAAAAAATAATAATAAAAGTAAAAAAGAGCACAAATAGGTTGATAATGAAAGGGTAGAAAAAGATATTTCTTGTAAATAGTAACCAAGAGAACTAGATTGGCTGTTACTATCAGACAACATAGACTTTAAATCCAAAAGGTTACAAGAGGCAGAAAAGGACATTATATTATACAACCTCTGTAAGTTGACCTCCAAAGGGACTATAACGAACTGTTCAACATCTGGAACTAGGCCTGCTGTACTGATGTGTATGTGTAGTGCATGTCTAGTCTATGAAAATTAGATCAACTTAAGAATGTAGTCAATATAGGGAGGTAGTCAACTGTGGAAGTTCTATTCTGTTGTATTGAATGGTATCAGTGGTTTAATACAATAAGAAGGTAGAACACAAACACAGACTCACCTAATAACAGAACTCCAAAATACATGAAGCAGAAACTGACACAGTTGAAGTAAGAAATAAGTGATAGTTGGAGACGTTAATACTTTATTTTCGGTAATAGAACAACTAGACAAAATCAAATAAGGAAACAACTTGAACACCAAGTTAGTCACAATAAACATGTAGAACACTCTACCCAACAGTAGCAGAATACATATTCTTCTCAAGTATACATGGAACATTCTCTAGATAGATCATTGTGTTAGGCCACAATTATGTCTTAATACATTTTGAGAGATTGAAATAATACAGAGTATCTTTTCTAATCACAATGGGATGAAATTAAAAATAGCAGAAGGAAAATTGAAAAATTCACAAACATTAGGAAATTAAACAATAAACTCTAAAACAGTGGTGAAAGAAGAAATCAGAAGAGAAATTTGCTTTGAGATGGTGAAAACAAATACACAATATACTAAAACTGGGTGGTGCCTGTGGCTCAGTGGGTAGGGCCCCACCCCATATACTGAGGGTGGCGATTTTGAACCCAGCCTGGGCCAAACTGCAACAAAAAATAGTTGGGCGTTGTGGCAGTCACCTGTAGTGCCAGCTACTCAGGATGCTGAAGCGAGAGAATTGCCTAAGCCCAGGAGTTGGAGGTTTCTGTGAGCCATGACACCACAGCACTCTACTGAGGGCAATAAAGTGAGGCTCTGTCTCAAAAAATAAAAAATAAAAGTAAGTAAATAAATAAATAAATATACACACAAACACTAAAACTTAGGGGATACAGTGAAAACAATACTATGTGAAATTGATAGCTGCAAATGCATACATAGAAAAAGGACTCAAGCCTCATATCTAGAACAAGTAGGTAGGATGCTGGCTTCATATACCAAGGGTGGCGGGTTCAAAAAAATAAAAATAAAAATAATTTTAAAAAGAAAATAATAAGGAAAAGATAGTAAAGTCGATTAAAAATAGAAGGAAGAAGTGGTTGTTAGCACTTCCTTCCAAGGCCATGGTTCCCTGCTGCGGGGTGTGGGGCGTCGCTGCTGACTCTTTCTCCCTATGCTGGCCAGCAAAAAACTAGAGCTGAGAGGGAGCAGTGTTTCAGAAACCTGCTTTTGGGAACAAAAGCACCAAATCTCAGGGCAGGGTGGCGTAGCATTGAGGTGACCTGTTTGGTGGGAGACAGATGGCAAATAGGCCCTGTTGGGCAGAAGCGGCTCAGAGAGGGAATGACTCCTTAGATCTGAGGTGGCTCTCATCTGATGCCTAGATGACCCAGGTTTCAGGTGCCTACGTGATCAAACAGGGACAAATTGAGAGTGTGAAGACTGAATTGGCAGAAGTGCCCTGGAAGTCTATGGCCTAGGGCATCACAGGCTTTGAATTGCTTTAAGTAAAATAGTCTTTCCCTGCTTGGGATTCTACCAGATT
Organism: Arctocebus calabarensis; assembly: GCA_963573935.1. NCBI lineage: Eukaryota > Metazoa > Chordata > Mammalia > Primates > Lorisidae > Arctocebus > Arctocebus calabarensis. The sequence continues at coordinate 3,602 of CAUYON010080274.1, read as the reverse complement.
TTCAGAGTCAGTCTCCTCCCAGTCCTTCTTGCTTATCTTGCTCCAGTATGTTCTCCTGACTTCCACCTGCCACAACTAGAATGTAAATTTTAGGGGAGCAGTGCTTAGTCTTGATTCACCTCTGGACCTCGCACACTATCTGGCCTAGAGTTGATGTTTAACTTGTTGAATGAAGGACTTGAGAATAACCACCAGCCTACCATCAGTTTTTGGTAGCACCATCCCCAGAATTAGACAGAAAAGAGAGCAGGACCAGGCTCGGCGCCTGTGGCTCAACGGGCTAAGGCGCCAGCCACGTACACCTGAGCTGGCGGGTTCGAATCCAGCCCCCGGGCCCGCCAAGCAACAATGATGGCTGCAACCAAAAAAATGGCTGGGCGTTGTGGTGGGCGCCTGTAGTCCCAGCTACTTGGGAGGCGGAGGCAAGAGACTCGCTTGAGCCCAGGAATTGGAGGTTGCTGTGAGCTGTGATGCCACGGCACTCTACCCAGGGCAACAGCTTGAGGCTCTGTCTCAAAAAAAAAAAAAAGAAAACATTTTTGATCCTTATTTAGAAGTTTTCTCCTGACCTTTCAAATATGTACCACACATGTGATCTCACCCTTTGTCCCGTCTCCCCCCACCGTCTCCTTCCCCTTCCCTCCCTCTCCCCATGGTTGAACTAATGTACACAGCTATGATTCAATAAAAAAAAATAATAAATAAATAAATAAATGATAGACAAGAGAGGAAACACCAGGGCTGGAAGGAAACCTCAGCTTCCCTTTGCACCTGCTCCCCAGCTGGGGGATGATCTCCTCTGGCGTCCACGCCCCACAGGAGGTTTTTTGTCTGGGCTCACACTGCCATCCCCTAACTGTGTCCCTTGCACAGTAATATATGGCTGTGTCCTCAGACCTTAGATGGTCCATTTGGAGATACACAGCATTTTTTCCATTGTCTTTGGAGATGGTGAATCGGCCCTTCACGGACTCCAGGTAGTATGTGCTACCACCACTATTAATGTGTGAGACCCACTCCAGACCCTTCCCTGAAGCCTGGCGAACCCAGCTCATGCCATAGCTGCTTAATGTGAATCCAGAGAGTGTACAGATGAGTCTCAGGGACCCCGCAGGCTGGACCAAGCCTCCTGCAGACTCCACCAGCTTCACCTCACACTGGACACCTGCAAACACAGAGACAGCTGGTCAGAAACCTCCACACACACCCTCTGTTTTGTCTCTCACATCCACTCACACACTCTGAGTCTCCAGTTCTCCACGAATCACCTTGGAATAGAGTAAGAAGGAGAAGCCAGCTCAGGCCAGACTCCATGGTGGGTCATCTGTGTTTAGTCCTGACCAGTGAGTGGGCAGACCTGGGAGTCCCAGGGCTGTGGTTCCTCTCTCAGAGCTGCAGGGTCAGGGCTGTGCTGTTTTTCATGGGCAAAGGGAGGCCCTATTTGCATGTCCTGTTGCTATATAGGAGGCCTGGGATGGGACGCCTAGGGGAGGGCAGGGCCAGAGCTGGTGTGAGTGTGCTAGGGCAGGAATATGACTTGGGTAACAGTTGATAAAGTAAATATTCTTATTATGGGATTGTAATGTGATAAATACTTACCGTAAATGGTCTTATTTCATGTTTACGTATGTGCATGGATCATGTGTTGTAGGTGTCCTTGATTTTTCCATATTACAAATGTGAGGCTCACCCTGTAACACACACAGGCCCTGTGATGTATCTAGCATTTTACATGTGGTCAGAGTGACTTTTTTGGTATCTGAGCATGAACTCCTGATTATTGGACTCCACTAACCCATGAATCTACTCCAGGATAGAGTGGGGCCAGCCTAGTGATGTTCAAATAATTCTGTAATGAGAACATTCGTAATTTCACTACTTTGAGATTTTACCCCTCAAATGGAGAGGATTAGGCTTGATGGAGTTGAATTTACAGGGATCTAAGTCATTTTTTTCCCCTATCAATTCTTCCCTCTTGGTATTTTATTATTTTTGTATTTACCTGAATGAGATATAATTCATATGGACTAAACTGCATATATTTAAAGTGCATAAGTTATAAATATTGGCATTTCCATAATAATTATAAAGATAGTGAACAAATCAATTCCTTCAACCTTACATTCTGTTCTTTTATATTTCCTTCTTTCCCTTTTCCTTCTTCTGCTAGTTCCCTAGGCAAATATTCATCATTCTTGTACTACGTTAAGTTAGTTACTATTTTGTAGAATTCATATAAATGGAATACTGTATTTTTTATGCTTAATACTTTGGCTTATTCACTAAGCATATATAATTGCAAATATATCCATAGGGTCCATTGTATGAAACAGTCATGAATTAATGAGGGTAGTATTCCACTGCAGAAATTTAATGTAATTGTTGTCTATTAAGCTGTTGATCAATATGTAACTCTTACATTTTCAATATCTAACGAGTAATTCTCTCACACATCCTGAAGTTCTACACAGGTGAGCAAAAGTTTCTTGTTTTCATCCTGACAACACAAAAACTGTAGAGCTGCAATGTGGGAAACATTCCTTACTACTTCAGATATTTGAAGTTATAGAACTAACAATAAACCTTATATGTGGAGAAAGACAGGAATAAACAAGGCCAGGGAATTATCTGATCTGGGGCAGAGGCTGACTCACAAAGTGTTGGCTGTGAGAGGATGAAGCTATGAATGTTCATTTCATTGCTGGGATCTGAGTGTGATAAAGGATTGATGGTGGGAAATTATATGGGGTCACATGCTCAGGAGGGTTTCTATCCTTTCATCTATTTCCTTTTGAAAAATGAAAGTCACATGAACGTCTCTTTCCCAAAAATTCACTGTAGGAGAGAGAGACCAAGAACACACACTTCTGATATGCATCTTGACTCACCTTTCTTATTACTATTATAAAATTAAAGAATTTATTTTTAATAAAATAATAAAACCTGGCTTCCTGGGGGGCAGTGGACCCCATAGGAACTGGCAGGGTCACAGAGGTCCCCACTAAAGTTTTGTTTAGAACGACCCCCCACCTTCCCAGTGGAATAAAGCCCTGATCTGCAGGGAAGGACATAAAATCTGGAAGCTGAGGACCCTGATGTAGAAACACTGGGGCTATGAGAGAGAACAATGAACGCTACCAAGAGACACTGTGCCCAGGAGGAGGGGCAGGAGGACATGGACCATCAGCTCACCTGGAGCAGAGGCAGCAGCACCTGGAAGGCAGCACCCAGACCTTCTTAGTGCCACACGCTGTGATCAGAACTCCACTCATGACTGACTCAGGGACTCCTGCCCCACACAGGAGCTGTTGTCAGTGGGCATGGTGAGACCTGCCTCTGAAAGATTCTGGAGAGCCTTAAGGTCCCAACATGGTGAGGTCTGAATGCTCAGGAATGATCAGGTTATCACAGTGAAAAATTAAGTTGGCACCCGGGGAGGAGCCAAGATGGTGGCCGAGTAACAGCTTCCTTGCAACTGGGCTCGGTGAGACTGGGGAGAGAAGACTTCAGGCATCTCTGGCTGACAAGATCTGCCCAAAAACATCCCTTTGGGGACATAGGGAGACAGCGTGAGACTTCCGGACCCCCTGAGGAAGGCAAAA
>CAUYON010080273.1:0-15855 GCA_963573935.1 Arctocebus calabarensis | reverse complement strand
CCCTAGTAGCTGGGACTACAGGCGCCCGCCACAGCGCCCGGCTATTTTTTTGTTTTGCAGTTCGGCCGAGGCCGGGCTTGAACCCGCCACCTTCAGTATATGGGGCCGGCGCCCTACTTGCTGAGCCACAGGAGCCGCCCTGTTCATAGATATTTTTTAAACTGTAGTCTGGCCCTCCAACGGTCTAAGGGGCAGTGAACTGGCCCCCTGTTTAAAAAGTTTAAGGACCCCTGATAGACAATCAGGGAGAGTATGATTTGACAAAGGGGGTGTGATCTAATGATAATAAACTGGGGACTTACAAGGCCTGATTATTCAGATTCTTCTCTGTGTCCTTACGTCTTCAGAGATAAGGATGTCTCTTTTGTCTGAGCCAACGAAGGGATTTCCCAAATGAGGATTAATAACTTTCAGGGGGGGAAGAGAAAGAGGAAAAGGAAAAGAACCTCCTGCAGCTCATATGCCAACATGCCCTAACTTCAGGTAGCCTGTCACCAATACCAACAGCCTCAGTTCTGTAATTCAATTTCCCAGGAGATAATCTGTGCATAGAGTTATTCCTTAGGTATTTCTGGAAGAAAACAATCCCTTCTGGCACTGGGCAAGAGACAGAACCTTCTCTGAGGAAGACAGATGAATAGCTAATAAATATATGAAAAAATGCTCATCATCCCTAATCATCAGAAAAATGCAAATCAAAACCACCCTGAGACATCTCTATTCCCCAGGGAGACTAGCCCACATCACAAAGTCCAAGAGTTGCATATGCTGGCATGAATGTGGAGAGAGAGGGACACTTTTTTACTATTGGTGGGACTGCAAACTAATATAATAACCTCTTTGGAAATGAATATGGAAAGTCCTCAAAGAACTCAAATTAGACCTTCCATTTAACCCTGCAATTCCACCACTAAGCATCTACCTGGAAGAAAAAAATCATTTTATCATTAAGACATTTGCACTAGAATGTTTATCGCAGCTCAACTTACAAACACCAAAATGTAGAAACAGCCTAAATACCCATGAACTCAGAAACAGATTAATAAGTTGTGGCATATGTGCACCAAGGAGTAATATTCAACTGTAAGAAAAGATGGCGACTTTACATTTTTAGTATTGACCTGGATGGAGCTGAAATACATTCTTTTTAGTAAAGTATCACAAGAATGAAAAAGCAAGTATCTAGTGTACTCAGTTTTATTGTGAAGCCAGTAAATGATGTAAAACATGCCTATAGGAGGAAAAATTATTTTTAAGTTGGGAGGAGGGGAATGAGGGAAGGGAAAGTGGAGGGGGAGATTGGTGTGCTCCCTCTTAAAGAGCACAACATAGAGAGAGGTATATGGCACACCTTTCGGGTGTCAGTCACAACAACAAGTATTCTACCTAATAAATTCAAAAGTTGTGACCTAGTTGTCTATACCCTCACAATAATCTGAAATAAAAAGATGGAGACTTCACATCTTTTATGTTTACCTGGATGGAGCTGGAACATATTCTTCTTAGTAAAGTATCTCAAGAATGGAAAAAAATGTACCCAATGTACTCAATACTATTATGAAACAAATATAAATACATTTACATATTCATACAAATGATAAAACACAAGATAATTCAGAGAGAAAGAGGGGAGAAGAGAGAGAAGAGAGGGACGGGGGAGGGTGAGTAGAGGGAGGGTAGGTGGCAGGATCTCTCCTAATGAACACAATGCAAAGGCTCATCTCAAAACAACTAAGAGTATATTATAAATGTCTTACCACAAAATAAATAAGTGAAATGATGGTTATGTTAATAGTTTTATTTAAATATTCCACATTATACCTCATAAATGTATTCAGTTACGACTTAACAAAAATTAAGTTTAAAAAATAAAATAAAACTGTTTAATTATCTATATGTATTTTCTCTATTAATGGATAATAAACATTCCACTTTTTGGCATTAAGGAGTTCCTAATATGTAAACTGGTGGCTTCCAGGATAGAATGTAGCTCTTTTATAGGACATACTTGTTGAATGTTTATGTTGAACAGGCGGATGAAAATATTTCAGATTGTATATATGAAGCTCGCACATGGTACTCCATGATTGAACTAATGTACACAACTATGATTCAATTTAAAAAAAAAAAAGACATACTTGTTGAGATTCAGCTTTGGCCTGCACGCTAATTAATCTCTACTTACTCCTAGCCTTGCCTTCTCACACGATAGACCTAATTCTAGTTACTCGGAACACACTTTGCTTTTGTTCTCTTACTACATCTCCTTCCCATCTACGGCCATGGATGGAAGGAGTATGTCGGCCTTTCCCTTAGGTCTGGGGCACCGAGTGCACACACCACTGCTACAATAGGCTTTGTGTTTCAATCATCTATTTGTGTGATCTGTATCTCCCCTTATACTAAAATCCCTTAAGAATAGAGGACACCGTCTTATCAATGCCTTTGTCTTTCCTTGAGTAACTGAGTATACTCTTATACAGTCTCCAAAAAATTACAAATGTATAAATTAAAATGAAATCTTATTTTTCAGATCAAAACAAAATTCCAGTTAGACCCAACAGATAGATTTATCTTGTTGATTTAGATACATTGTAGTAATAAAATATAAACAAAAATATTTTATTCAATGGAAATGAATATGACATATTTTCTTAGTTCTGTCTTAAGATGATATGGGTTTATTGCTGGTTAACCTTTTCAGCTTTAAATAGGGCCTTCTACAGATAGCAGACTATAATGGGGCTTAATATGATAAATTGAATCTCAAGGCCAGGCATGGTAGCTCATGCCTGTAATCCTAGCACTCTGGGAGGCCAAGGTGGGTGGATTACCTCAGGAGTTCCAGAACAGCCTGAGCAAGAGTGACTTGTCTAAAAACAGCCAAGTTTTGTGGTGGGTGCCTATGTCCCAGCTACCTGGGAGGCTGAGGCAAGAGGATAGCTTGAGCCCAAGAGTTTGAGGTTGCTACTAGCTATAAAGCCACAGGACTCTACCAAGGGTGACAAAATAAGACTCTGTCTAAAAAAAACCAAATCTCAGTTCTTGGAAGACATAGTAAGAGAATGCATGGTAAGGGCTGGCTGTGATTAATTTTCAGAATTCAAACAAAAAAATTAAGCAGCATTTCAGTTTTGCTCAAAAGCCGTCTTATGACATAAGGAGACCACTGAAACCTCTTTATCCTTCAAGGTACATCCTGCCTTTTATCTTCAGTCAACCTGTCAGTTCAGATCCTAGAGAGTGTTCAACGGAAATAATTCCAAATCACTGTAAGGACTGGTCCACAAGCCTTTTCTTCTTGAGCCAGGTGTTCTGAATTCATTCATTTATCCAATAAATTTGCCATCATTATCTTCCAAGCACTATTAACTAAGCCCTTGGGGCTTTAACAATAAGCAAGTCAGAAAAGACGCTTCTGCCTTGGAACTCACACTCAAATGGAGGGAGGACTCATCAAAAGGAAACAAATACACAGAGGAGATATATTTAGACAATGGTAAGAACTACAAAAGGAAATGTTAATAAATAAGACAATGTGATAAAGAGTGATTTGAAGGCACAAGAATGGGGACATGGTAGTTTAAAAACAGCCGCAAGTTATTTTTAGAAACTGCCATCAAGAGGAAGGATCTATTTGTCACCCCTTAATCTTGGCTAGCCTGTTACATACTTCACGTCAGTAGACTGTGGCTGAGATGGCACGGTGCAACTTGCAATTCTCAAGCAGCACCTCAAGAGGCCTGATAATTTCAGTTTTCATCCTCTTGAAGACCAGGTGTTTTGTAAGGAAGCCCAAGCGAGCGTGCTGGAGAGGCCACGTGGATAAAACCAAGGCATTTCAGCTGATGACTCAGCCAACTTCCAAGCAGGTAAATAAATAGCCATTTGAAAGACAACCCCAAGGAGCCCTTCCAACTGACCACAAATGCATGTGTGAAGCCAGCCTGCAGGATGTGTAAGCTATCCCAGCAGAACCACAACCAAACAACTGGCCCCTGAGTCCTGAGTAAAGAAAATCATTTGTTTGTAAAATGTTGAAATTTTTTTAAATTTTTATTTTTACACCCTATTTGGAGTGATCCCAGGAAACGGTAATTATAGAACAAGCATGTATACAAATAACACTTGCTATATGCTAACCTTGCTTGAGGAACTATGCATGTATTAACTCAATTAATCCTCACAGTAACTCAAAGCTGATACGATTATGACCTACGTTTTAAATGAGAAGCAAAGACATAGGGAAGTTAATTAATTCTCCCAGAATCATACAGTGAATAAGTGCTGGAGCTGGTATTTAAGCCCAAGCAGTCTAACTTTAGCTTCTGTGCTTTTTAACATTGTATTTTACTGCCTCTTGCCTCTAAGATTACTTTACACAAATAATATTTAGAAAAATGGCTGCTGTAAATGGAAAGTTATTGAGGATTCTTAGAAGGAAAATAATATGATATTTTTACATGTTTAAATATTATACTGGCTCTTATGTGAAGAATAGATAATAGAAGAGTTGAAAGGCTATTTAGTTAATCTAACTGATAAGTCATGGTGGCTTTGACTAGGGTAATGACTGTGCACTTACAAGAGAGAGGATAAGTTAAAAACGTATTTTCAGTATAAAAATTATGTACTTATTGATGATTAGATGTAGTGAGTAGTTAAGGAGAGAATGAGAAGTATTGAGAATGATTGCTAGGTATTTGGCTGGGTCATATGGATGAATGATTGAGGAATAAATTGGGGGTGGAAAATGGGCAATGAATATTCAAATTGAATTAAGTTGTATTATGTGGAGTGGAGATGCATAGTAGGTAGTTGGCTATCTGCCTAGAACTCAGGGGAGAGGACACAATTAGAGAAATAAATTTGGGAATCTTCAGCATAGAAATAGGATTTAAAGCCTGAAGAATATGATAACTACAGCAACTTTATATAGATAAGACAGCCTGGCTCATATAGAAAAAAGGAAGAAACATTGTGCTGATGTAAAAAGAGTGGCCAGTTAAATACGAGGAAAATAAAGAGAATGTGAATTCATGAAATAGGAGACAATGTTTTTTTAAGAAAAGAGTGGGTGGTCAGCTGAGTCAAATGCTACTTAGTTCAAGAATAGAATAGAGGAATATTTGCTGGATGTCTCAATAGGGAAATCACTAATGACAGAGCAATTTCATGGAGTGAGCTCAGGAGTGAATGGGGATGAGGACATGAAGAGAGTGAGTAAAGAAAACTGTTTCAAGAAATGTTGTGTCAGGGGGAGCAGAGAAATGGTCTGCATCCAAAGGGAAATGTGGATTCAGTGGAGGGCTCCAAAGCATGTTTGTGTAGCAATGTTGTGCAAAGAGGGAGAAGTTGATGATGCATGAAAATGGGAGCCAGTTGTAGGTATAATGTGGTCAGGTTTGAAGTTAGATGATGGGAAAGCTCAATTGCCCAGGATAGTGTTTCATGTTATTAAGAAAAAAGAAAAGAAAAGCTTTTGAAAATGATGGTGAAAGCATGCCCTGCGGCACTGGATAGCACCAGGGCAGGTGGCTGAGGCTCCAACAGCACCAGCTCCTGTTGCATGGAGGCACCTCCCTCAAGCACACAACTACAAAGCCTCATCTGTAATTCTTTACTTGAAATTGACAGAGAAAGAAAGGGGCTCTGATTACCAACTTTGCAATTTGTGCTAGCATTAAGCTAGAATGCATGAATGCAGCATGATACTCCTACTATGGGCTTTAAAAATTTAAGCAAAGAAAGGGGGGCTTCCTATTAAAAGTAATTTCTATTAATAGTAGTATATTTATTTTCTATACATCTTCTTGACAGAGTTGGATCACGCTAGTACTCTATATTACTTCATGGTCAATGACTAAAAGACTGACCCAACCAGCAGATACTTAGAAAGAACATGACTGAAGACTTGAGAACACAGAAAGCTAAGGGGAGGGTATATTCACAAAGTTCCCAGGAGTTATACAGATGCAAGGATATTCATGTTCCAAGTGAATTCTCACTCAAGTGTACTCACTGAGAGAATGTTCAGTGCAATCACATAGACAAGATCATATGTCCTGTGAATGTCAGCTAGTCTCTTTCCCTAGGCACTCCAGTAGTTACTCAACAAGTGCAATTTAAAAATGTCCAAGGTGGTAGTGATGAAAGTGGTGCATTGGCACAACAACGTGGGTTTCACCAGTGCTGATCTGGCTGCCACCACTGCTGAGCATCCATCCTATCATAGCAGACTCTGATGCTGATAGCATCACGCCTGAGGGGACCAGAGAGTTACTTGCCAATGGGTTGATTTCACTGTACTCCTGTCATAATGGAAAGGGATGTGATCTGCCATCACTAGAAAAGACAGTTATTTTCACATTCCCATACAGAGTGCCTGCATAGATACCATTGTGAATATCTTACTTAGAGTCTTCATATTCTACCTAACACTGCAGCTAGATTAGTTTCCTATAGTTGCTATAGAAGCATTGCCATACACTTAAAGGCATAATACAACACAGGTTTACTTAGGTATATTTCTGGAGGTCAGAAGTCTGTGACTATTTCACTGGATTAAAGCCAAGGTGTCAGACAGTAGGTTTCTTCAGAAAGGAAGAATCAGGTGCTTTGCCTTTTTCAGATTCTAGTAGCCCACCAAAATTCTTTTCCCTGTGACCCCTTTCCCACCTTCAGAGTTCACCACTGCAGCCTCTACTCCCATCGCCACAGCACCTTCTCCTCTCTCTTAAATGCACCTCCCTCTGCCTCCCCAGATGAGACACTTATATCATTAGAATCATCTAGATAATACAGGATAATCTCATCTCAAGATCTCAGATTTAATCACATGTGCAAAATCCTTTTTTCTATATAACATAACAAATGTGTAACCTCCAAGGATTGGTAGATAGACATATTAGGCCACCACTGCTTGGCCTGCCACAGGTACTAACCAGTGTTTTCTTTTCCACAGATAGTAAGGTGTGTCAATGGGCCCACACGGGTGAAATTCACTAATCTCACCATATACCATATCATCCAGAAATACTCAGCCCTAGAGTATGCTAGAATGGCCTCCTTTTGAAGATTTAGTTAAACCACTTTCTGGGTGAAAACCTCCCCCAAGGTTGTGATGCTGTCCTAAAGGATATGACATGCCTTTTGAACCAACAGTCAAAATATGACACTGTTTGAAGTCATTGCCAGAATTTACAGTTCCAGGAATAAAAGGATAGAATTATATTCAATGACCAACTTGAATAATTTTGGTTTCTAGACACTATAAGTTTAGATCTCCTTAATTACAAAGGGAGAATGTTTACACTACATGATAGGATGGTTCCATTGATCTGGAAGATGAGAGTATCACCTGATCATTTGAGAATCCTCATGGCACTGAGGCAACAAGCAAAGCAAGGGGGAATTAATCTCTATTATTAAAGAAAAAAAGGATGCTACTCCACAACAGAATAGGGCATAGTATGTCTAGAAACCAAAGGATCTTCTAAACTGCCTCTCAGTAATAAAAATTAATGGAAAAGTACAGCAACCCAATAGAAAGGACTACTAAGGGTTCAAATTCTTTAGGAATTAGAGTTTGAATTAATGCCATAGGTAAAGAATATGTCAGATGGGTTACTGCCTGAGGTCAAAGGGGACCCAAGCAGAAGAGAGAATTGTAACTATCACCACAGACTCAAGACCCATTAACAACCATTACAGGTGCACTGACTGTAGCAGTGACTCCTGATTTCTTCCTTGCTTGGCACAAAACACTGTGTGTATTAATAAGTATTTCATTTGTCTTTTCTCCCTTCCCTGATCTATTATATAAATGAAATATAGTGAAGCTAATTTTCCAATTTAGTATTCAATTAAAGAATATTCAGAGCAAACCATTTCTGTTTGTGTGCAAAATAGTTGATCATATTTGATGAAAGCATATTGTTGTGACCATTGTTGAATGAAGTTTAAATAAGGGTCCAAGTGAGGGGAGTGAATGCTGCAAAACAAAGAGGTGAACTGTGTTAGTTAAATTTGTCTATTATTGTCAGTTCCATCGTCACTCTTTAGTGTTCTTTTCTGTATTACTGGCAGGAATGGGAGGCTGAAAATTGCATTCCCAGGTTTCCTTGACAGTGGAGGCTGAGGAGACAAAATGCATGGAGGAAGAGGAAAGCCATTTTACTTTCTGATACTGGGGGTACATGGAGAATGCCCACAGCATCAATAGGAATGCAATGACCTGAGCTCTTGCTCAGCTGCAGTGATGGGCAGTGGTTCCAGCAGTGGAAGCAGCACCATTAGCCAGGTCCTGACATCATGCATTCCCGCTCACCTCAGGGAGGCAGCTCAGCACCAATGGCAGCACCTCCAGCAGGCAGCTGGGAGGAGCAGACAGTCCAGGGCCAAGGGCAGCTTCTGGTTTGTCTGTGATACCCTTCTCTCCTCTGTTCTTTTAGCATTTCTAAGACCACTACAACCCCTTCTGTGCATTAAATTGCTCTTTGTTTTAATATAGGGAATGGTCTCTGATTTCTGGGCTAGGCACTGATAGGAGCCTCTGATTATATAAAATATGTAAGAAAACTATTTTCTATGGTTATCTGCTCTTTCTAGTCCTATTTCCTCCCCTACACTGGAAAGTTGTTTGGGAAATTGGGCTGGCTGTCTCATCAAGGAAAACGGTGTGGCATAATGTGAAATAGTCCTGTAACCTTAGGCAGGTTAAAATTACCCTTCTCTGTAAGTGTGCTTAAAAATGTGATAATGGATTTAAGGTTGCCCAAGGAATTAAAATAAGTATGTAAACTGCCAGATGCAAATCATGACTTATAAAATTATAAATGACTTTTAAAATTGGGGTCAACAAGAGAGGTGATACTACCTGACTGCTATAAGGAGTTGGAAGTTTACATCTATTCTCCTCCATCATTCTTCCACTCTAACATCTCTCTCATTCACTTTCTCCCTCTTCCTCTCCTCTTCTCCTACTATGACTCTATCCCTATCTCTCTATGTTATTTCTGACCCTTTCTCTACTTATTCCTCCTACTTCTATTTTGGCTCCGTCTGCAAAGGGACATAGCCAGTATCTCCCTCCAAAGGTTAAGGTCACTGACACCGTAGTCCTATTATCCCCAAATTTGCATCCACAACTAAACCCTAGTTTACCAGACATTATAAGCCTTTTCTACTGAACATTCCCCTGCATGGAAAGAATGGAAGTTCCAAAGTCTACAGAACTACAACTCACATACCATTTAATTAACTGGGAATTAAACCAGGAATAGATACATGAAAACAAAGATGGGAAGCTCTGAGAGGATGGCCTAGCAAGATTCTGGTCCAGGCTGAGGGAAGGGCTCAGGATCCTACCTGGAGATGAAGTTTCTGTGCAGATGGATCTTAGACCTGGAGGAACACTCCCTTCTTTGTTCTGCTCATTGAGAATCCTCTCAAGGAAAGGTAAAAGAAGTGAAGAGTTATGGAATACAGTGGGTCTGTGAGACACTGCAAAGAGATGCTAAGTGTGGGGAAGCCAGAGAATGCGGATGATGCTTTCCCCTCATCCAGAGACCCCTCCTCCGACTGCTGCAGCCAATAGAGTGTCTTCTGTGAGTCTGAAGGCACAGAGTGTCCAGAAAATCAGCCCTCCCGGCCCTACACGGGAAAACTACTGACACGGTGTAATTAGGCAAAATGTCCTGAGCATGGGGGATCCTGGATCAGCTGCTCATTCTGTTCAACACATAAAATTCTGAGCATATTAGGATGGGAGAAAGGACCACTGCCCATGAAAAAGGAAAACACGGCCATCAAAGGAGGCAAAGACGAGGCCTGGAGACTGAGGTCTGTTGGTGACCGCCCCCCACCCCCCGTTCATTGTAGAAGACACACACCACAGCTTCTCAGGGCTCAGAGCAAAGGCACACATAAGGCTGGGTGGAGGAAGCCAAAGCCTCGGCACGGTCATCGTCAAGGAGCAGATTATCAGTGTTCTCCAAAGTTCATCCCTGTGCTAGAGTGCTCATCTGCCTCCCTCCTCACTCTGTCCAACAGCTCTTCCAAATCCTATGCCAATGTACCCTGTACACTTCCTTCTCACTCTTCTACCATGCGCTGCTCCTGCCTTTCCCACCCCTCCTCACCACATTTAGCTTATAGAGTTCCATAGCAAGAGACTGAGGAATCATTTGCCACTATAGGAGAAGTCTTTCCCCAGGTTTGGTCCCCAGGGAGGAAATTGTGAATTTGCTTAGAATTCTAGTTACCTAGCAGGTAACTCTGCCCTCTGCCGTATGACCCACGTAAACTTAACAGTTCTGTATTGCCCAACAAGAAGTGCCTCCAAATCCAGAGGACCTAGGTAGGAAGACCTGGTCCACTTTATGACACCTGTCAAGGCCCTGACACTGCCTACCAGGTTGTTGTGTAATAATCCACCCATCCATCCAGATAAGGAAATTTCAGGGGCTTCCCCTTTTTCCTTCCTGGAAAGGGAAGACAGAGGGTAGTCCATGAGATAGAAATATCTGCCTGTGTCCTTCCTGACTTCTAATTTCTACTCTGGGATGTCACCAATTCCCCCGCTGACTAATTCTCCTTGGAAACCAAAGAGTAGAGAGAGGTGTTACTTTTCTCTCCCTGATGTCTCCACATTTCAGAAGTCAGTTAAGCATGTTCCAGGACAATTATTCATAGCTGCCTTTAGGTGGGCAAGGTTTCCTAGGATCAGTTGTTCTATCTGAACTGAGAGACATCATTTTATGTGTGAGAGAATGAACCACACAGGCACAGGGGCACTGAGGACCAGACTGGCCACAGAGTGTAGATAAGGGGTAAAGTAACATCAAATAAGCTCTTTGGTAGGATTTCTATGTCTGAGATCACCCCCATATCAAAAGTCTAGCCTATTTTTAGGGTTTCCTTCCCTCTATCTCAAGAAATTTCTCTAATCCTTTCTGCCAGGTCCAAGGTAATTCAAACATTCACCTGACCCAGCTTCTAAATCTTATCTTCACCTGTTCACTGTGCTGTTTTCTCAACATTTCTGGCTGCATGTATTCCTGCCCCAGGCAGGCCAAGCTTGAGACATATAATCTGTCTTGCACCACCAACTTAGTTTAAATGGGTAAGTCCTCCTTGCTGTACAAAAGACGATTTTTTTTATTGATGTCTCAGGAAAACTGAGCTGGCGTCCCTTTTCCTAAGACAGAGCTCTGCATTTATTTCCTCAGAGCCATTGGGAAAGAATGATTGATGAGCCAAGGTTTTCCTTTCACAGTATGGAACTAAAGGAGTTTGCTTCTTTGTTGCCTTGTCTCACAGTCTGCATTACTCAATCAGTGGAAAGTGCATTTGATTAGAACAAGAGAGAGCTATTTTACTGACCTTTTTAATGTTAGCATTAATTACTATTAGATCCCAAAGCAATCTGGTCTTCCACATAAAAGTGAGCACAATATTTCTAAAGTCATTAAGAAAATACAAAATTGAAGCTAAGGAGGTGAGATTGCCTGAGCTCAAGAGTTCAAGACTAACCTGAGCAAGAGCAAGACCCTGTCTCTAAAAATAGCCAGGCAGGGTGGCAGGTGCCTGTAGTTCCACCTACTCAGGAGGCTGAGGCGGGAGAGTTGCTTGAGCCCAAAACTTTGAGGTTGCTGTGAACTACAATGCCACAGCACCCTCCCTATTCAGGGCAAAAAAGTGACACTCTGTCTCTTAAAAAAAAAAAAGAAAGAAAAGAAAGAAAGAAAACAAAGAAAGGAAATACAAAATCACCAACTTTCATGACATAAACCAGGGTGATCCATATGTGCTGAAACATAGAATTTTCCTTCTATCAGAAACAGATTCGTGGGCCTTCAAGACAACTGTAAATATGAATAGAGAATTCTGACTAAAGGGCTTCTTTGTACATGTTTGCCTTATATGGTCTGTTTCTATATGACCTGGATCCTGCAGTAAACCTGCCCTTACCTTTATCATTCCCCTGTGTGTCTGCGTGTCTGTGTGTCTGTGTGTCTGCATGTCAATCTGTCGGCGTGTGGGCGTGACTATGTGTCTGTTTACCTTGACTTCCTTGTGAGTCTGCTCCCACTGCTCTTCCTCCTGGGGAGTCCCTTTCCCATGTGCTTATTTGCAGGAAATTCTTTCCCATTCCAGACAACATATTCTTAAGGCTTTTTGCTGCACCATACTTGAGGTCTTTTCCTTTCAGCATGGACTGGTGGAAAAATCACATCAGTGCCAATGCAGTGAAGTTTGCAAGAGGGTGGAAAAGGCAAAGTTTGGCTCTTTTAAAACTCCTTACACACGTGGGCTCTACAGAACATGTAAACTGTACTTTCTTAGTTGGAGAATAACTACATTGGAACATTGATCAATAATAAAAAAATTGTTACTGGACCACAAACTGTGCTGAGATGTTATTTACTCCAGCTGTTGAGGGACTCTGCTGAGTGTTCCTCCCATGTGAGACCATGGGGCAGGACCTGAGGAGTCAAAGGAAGAAAAATGTATCTCATCCGCCACTTCTCCGAGCTCCTGCTCTACTCACTTGCACTAAACGAAGTATGCATTTATTTGTTCAGTCATTTAGTGACTGGCTTTATCACCTTGAGAGAGTTAACAAATTAGAAGGAAAATCTCTTATTTTATCTGTTTAGAATCAGATTGTGCATTTTAACAGAACTATTACAGAAGTGATGATATATCCCTTTCAGCATATCACGTAAGGAGACACATGATGTTTATTGGTTCTACTGTTGGCGATTTTAACTTTGATTACTAGGTTAAGGTGATACAGTAGTTCTCCCCACTTATCCCGGAGAAATACATTCAAGCCTCCACTGGATTCCTATCACTAAGGATAGCACTGAACCCTGTACACAGGCGTACCATGGAGACATTATGAATTTGTTTCCAGACCACATAATGAAGCAAGCTACATAAATTTATCTTTGGTCCCCATAATATAGTCTGTTAAGTGTGCAGTAATATTATTCACCAAGTCATGATCTTTTTGCTGGTGGAGGGTCTTGACTCAATGTTGACAGCTGCTCACAGATCAGAGTGGTAGTCGTTGCTGGTTGGGATCATTGTGGCAATTTCTTAATGCCACATCACTTTACTCTTCCTTTCACAAATTTTTTTCTATAGCAAGCAGCGCTGCTTGATAGCATTTTAACCACAGCAGAACTTCTTTTAAAATTGGAGTCAATTTTTTTCAAACCCTGAAGCTGCTTTATAAATTAAATAGCGGTAATATTCTATTTTTTTTATTAAATCATAGATGCATACATTAGTGCAATCAAGGGGCACAATGTGCTGGCTTCATATACAATCTGAAATGTTTTCATCAAACTGTTTAATATACCCTTCATGGCATTTTCTTAGTTATTGTATGAAGACATTTGTATTCTGCATTTAGTAATTTAGTAAGTTTTGCCTGTACCCTTCTAAGATGCACCATAGGTGTGGTCCCACCAATTACCCTCCCTCCACCCCAATTTCCCCACACCCCACCCTCCGCATATTCTTGTGCTATAGTTGGGTTATAGCCTTCATGTGAAACTTTTAAAGTAGCTTCATAGTAGGGCTAAGTACATTGGATACTTTTTCTTCCATTCTTGAGATACTTTGCTAAGAAGAATATGTTCCAATTCCATCCATGTAAACATGAAAGAAGTAAAGTCTCCATCTTTCTTTAAGGCTGCATAGTATTCCATGGTATACATGTACCACAACTTATTAATCCATTCGTGGGTCAATGGGCACTTGGGCTTCTTCCATGATTTAGCAATTATGAATTGGGCTGCAATAAATTTTTTGTACATATGTCTTTGTTATAATGTGATTTTTGGTCTTCTGGGTATATACCTAGTAAAGGAATTAAAGGAAGGTCTATTTTTAGATCTCTAAGTACTCTACAAACATCCTTCCAAAAAGAATATATTAGTGTGCATTCCCACCAGCAGTGTACAAGTGTTCCCTTTTCTCCACATCCACACTAACATCTCTGGTTTTGGGATTTTGTCATGTGGGCTAATCTTACTGGAGTTAGGTGATATCTCAAAGTAGTTTTGATTTGCATTTCTCTGATGATTAAAGATGGTGAGCATTTTTTCATGTGTCTGTAGATCACATGCCTGTCTTCTTTGGAGAAGTTTCTCTTCAAGTCCATTGCCCATTCCGAAATGGGATCACTTGTTTTTTTCTTGCTAATACGTTGGAGTTCTCTGTGTATTCTGGTTATTAAACCTTTGTCAGAGGCAAAACTTGCAAATATTTTCTCCCATTCTGAGGACTATCTGCTTGCTATACTTACTATGTTCTTGGCTCTACAGAAGCTTTTTAGTTGATCAGGTCTCAGTAATATATTTTTGATACTGCTTCAAATGCCTGGGGAGTCCTCCTCATAAAATATTCACCCAAGCCAATTCCTTTAAGAGTTTTCCGTGTACTTTCTTCTAATATTTTGATAGTTTCATGTCTTAAGTTCAAATCTTTAAACCAGTGAGAGTCTACCTTAGTTAATGGTGAGAGGTGTGGTTCCAGTTTCAGTCTTCTATAGGTCGCCAGCCAGTTCACCCAGCACCATTTGTTAAATAGGGAGTCTTTTCCCCACTGAATGTTTTTAATTGGCTTGTCAAAGATTAAGTAACTGTAAGTAGCTGGATTCATCTCTTGGTTCTCCTCTGTTTCATACATCTACCTCTCTGTTTTTGTGCCGGTCCCATGCTGTTTTGCTCAATATTGATTTATAGTAGAGTCTCAGGTCTGGTAGTGATTCCTCCTGCTTTGTTTTTATTTCCGAGTAATGTCTTGGTCATTTGAGGTTTTTCTGATTCCATATAAAACAAAGTATTATTTTTTTCAAGACCTTTAACATATGACAATGGATCTTTGATAGGAATTGCATTAAAATTATATATTGCTTTGGGCAGTATAGACATTTTAACAATGTTGATTCTTCCCAGCCATGAGCATGATATATATTTCCATTTGTTAATATTTTCAGCTATTTCTTTTCTTAAAGTTTCATAAGGCTACAGATTTATGGGTGTTGATTTTGTAGCCTGAGACATTGCTGTATTCCTTGATCACATCTAAAAGTTTTGTAGTAGAATCCCTGGTGTTTTTCAGATATACAGTCATATCATCTGAGAAGAGTGAAAGTTTGATGTCTTCTAACCCTATGTGGATACCCTTGATAACCTTTTCTTCCCTGATTGCAATGGCTAAAACTTCCATTACGATGTTGAAGAGAAATGGAGACAATGGGTAACCTTGCCTGGTTCCTGATCTAAGGGGAAATGGTTTCAATTGAACTCCATTCAATACGATATTGGCTGTGGCTTTGCAGTAGATGGCCTCTATCAGTTTAAGAAATGTCCTTTCTATACCATTTTTTTAAGTGTTCTGGTCATGAAGGGATGCTGGATATTATCAAAAGCCTTGTCTGTTTCAATTGAGAGAATCATATGGTCTTTCTTTTTTAATATGTTTATGTGCTGAATTACATTTATAGATTTATGTATATTGAACCAGCCCTGGGATAAAGCCCATTTGGTCATGGTGTGTAATTTGTCTGATGTGTTGTTGGATTCTGTTTGTTAGTATCTTGTTAAATATTTTTGCATCAATATTCATTAGTGATATTGGTCTATAGTTTTCTTTTCTTGTTGGGTGTTTTCCTGGTTTAGGGATCAAGGTGATGTTTGCTTCATAGTATGTGTTGGGTAATATTCCTTCTTTTTCTATATTTTGGAAGTGGTTTAGTAATATAGGTACTAGTTCTTCTTTAAAGGTTTGGTAGAATTCTGGCATGAAGCCATCTGGTCCAGGGCTTTTCTTTTT
>CAUYON010080270.1:0-13891 GCA_963573935.1 Arctocebus calabarensis | reverse complement strand
GTGGCGGGCACCTGTAGTCCCAGCTACTAGGGAGGCTGAGGCAAGGGAATCGCTTAAGCCCAAGAGCTGGAGGTTGCTGTGAGCAGTGTGACGCCACGGCACTCTACCCAGGGCGATAAAGTGAGACTCTGTCTCTACAAATAAAATAAAATAAAATAAAATAAATGGCATTAAAAGTGAAATCAGGGGCTAGGTGCAGTGGCTCATGCTTGTAATCCTATTTTGAGATGACGAGACAGGAGGATTCCCTTGAGGCCAGGAGTTCAAGATCAATCTGAACAACATGGTGATACCTCATCTAAAAAAAAAAAGAAAAAATTAGCTGAATGTGGTGGTGCACACCTATAATCCTAGCTATCACTCTGTAGGCTGAGGCAGGAGGTCGGAGTTCAAGGTTACAGTGAACTGTGATCATGCCACTGTATTCCAGCCTAGGTGACAAAATAAGACTAAGGAAAGGGGAGAGGAGGGGACAGGAGCAAAGACAGAAAGAAAGGAAGGAAGGAATGGAAGGAGGGAGGGAGAAGAGTGTAAAGTAAGTCAGTTGCTCTCCCTCAAAAGAATTATGATAACCTGAGAAAAGAACTGCTGGCTCAATCTAGGCAGAAGTGCAAGCCAGCTCTGTGCAAAGTAAGGAGACAGAACATTTATTGCTCTGTAGGGGAAGGGATGTTACCGTCTTACTGACCTTTGAGAGCCCATGAGTATAGCCAACTGCCCAAGTATTGGACTTAGGGCTTATTTGGCATCTTGGAAAAACTCCTTTTTTTTTTTGACACAGAGCCTCAAGCTGTCACCCTGGATAGAGTACCATGCCATCACAGCTCACAGCAACCTACAACTCCTGGGCTCAAGAGAGTCTCCTACCTCCACCTCCCAAGTAGCTGGGACTACAGACGCCCACCACAACGCCCGGCCATTTTTTGGTTGCAGCCGTCATTGTTGTTTGGTGGGCCCGGGCCGGATTCGAACCCGCCAGCTCAGGTGTACGTGGCTGGCGCTTTAGCTGCTTGAGCCACAGGCGCCGAGCCAGAAAAACTCCTCTTAAAGGTTAACTTAAAAAATAAACTCTCTGTTATGGTAAGTCCTGGACCAAAATAGGTTTTGAAAGGGCACATCTCTGGAATACTCTTTTATATGAATATCAAGCCTCCCATGGAAACTCCATCTAAATTAGGGACTTCCAAAGAGTTATGTTCCTAATCTATAAGCTAGTAACATACTCTATTCAATATTATGAAAGGAGGGTTTTGTTACCTTAGCACCCAAAGGTAGGGCTGACACCCACTTATCATAAGCACTACCTCACATCCTAACACTCTACTATGCAACTGTGGAGGGTTGGGGGGCGGGGGTCCTGAGTACCTGCAACGTTCTATTTCTCAACCTGAGTGATGGCTGTACATGTGTGTGTGAATCAAGCCCTACAGTCAGGATTTGAGCCCTAAATATATTTGAGCTCTAAATAAATTATATTTAGAGCCCCAGATAAATTTATTTTGTATATTTCTACCAAAAATTATCTTTTTAAAAATTCCATTATGAATCTACTATGGTTCTTTAGGGCCCTTTTATTACCTCCACATCCCACTTTCTCTTTCTTGTCTTTCTAACATACCTCAGTGAGAACAGAGTTGTACTTTACACATCTTGTATTTCAGAAAAGGGTTCCATATGTTCCAAAGAAATTTTGCAATGTTTGAAAACATACTAACAAAGCTTTGTCTGTCATCAGCTACACACCCCTTCTTGGGCCCGGGGCTCTGACTGGCCTCAGCTGTAGCAAGCTCTCTGTGCTTTGATAGCCCTGTACAATGCTGCTTGAACTCCATGCCACAAGGCAACACTGTAAAGAAGCTGAAAGCAGAGAGAATATCGAATAGTGCAAGTTGAGCATTTTACCTGCATCATTTGCAAGGGATGCACAGAGCTTTTCCTCACATTGCAATGGCCACATGGCAATAATGATGGCTAGAGAAGCTATGACATGGGTTATGATTTTACCATGTTTTTACAGTTGGATGTTTCATCAGTTGTGATCTAGTGCCTTCTGAAAAATAAAATACATACTCCTTCTCCTTCCCCAATACACACCCCTCCTGCCCTACTAGGTGTGACTAGAGTAAAGAATACATAGTTTTATAAAAGTCCATGGACACTGTGTTGCCAAAGATGATGTGTATGAATGACACATGGCTTTCCCTGGGTTGAGCAAAGCCTTACCTCATTCAATGCACACATCCGAGCAATGGAGCCAATGTTGTTGGTGATGGTGACCAATGTGGCCCGGGCAAGGTCTTCCTTGCTGATGGAATCTCGCTTTTCTTTACTCATCATGTTGCCAAAGCTATGTTGGAAATATCAGCAAGAGTGTTCAAAATCATTCTCAGGCAGGGCCCATGCTTCAACCAAGGTACTGTGGAAAGCTCTATGAATAACTCTGTTCAAACTCAAATGACCTGATTTTGCTACCATGGTTTATAACAGACAGGATTACCGTGTGAATGGCTGGCTACCCTTTTCTTAATAGGGACAAAGTAGCATGGCTATTAATGGGGGAAAAATTTTAATGCCTCTAGATATCTGGAAAAGAATGGAAGAGGGGAAACTGTTGCAGTTTTCCAGAACCTTCTTTCAAAGTTGCCTTATTTTAAGCAATAGCACCAAGAGCTAAACATCTCAGTGCTTCATTGAGGGCAGGAGATCAAGTCAAGCTCCAGGCTGGTGGGTTGACATTAAAAACAAAAGAAACTCAGTGAATGGCCAGGGCAGAGAGGTTGCCTTGTGTTTAATCACTACTGCTGCTAGCTACTTGGTCTCTACCTTGATGCTACAGCAGATCCTTGAAGGCCAAATCGTTCATAGTCTCCTCCGTAAATGTCCTTCACCAGCTTATCAACATTGGTGCTGTCGCCTTTAGCTGCCATTTCCAGAGCTTCTTCAAAGGTCTCACAACCAGTCAGCAAGCAACATAGGCCTAGGAATGTTCCACCTCCAAGACTGAAGGAATAATAAGGTTTATTTTTAAATTTTACTTTAAGATATGCCCATCCAATTCCCCAGCTACATGAAGACTATTAATATAGGTTAACAAAAACAGAAGAAAAACCAAGGTGCACTTGAATTACAGTGCTAGTGTGCAATGGAGCTTTAGGATAGATTGGATAAGAGGCCAGAGACTAAAAATAAACATCAAGGAAAATTTGCCCCTAAATTTGAGAATTAAACCAGAGAAAGACTCTCACTGATTTCCGTTGTGAGACCTTCAGCTAGCCACTAACCTAAGTGCTTTGTTCAGCCTTTCCACCTATGAAATGGGGCCAAATCACGATCTCTTCTGTATAGAGAGTGGCCTGAAATTAGCGAACATCCAAGAAGTGACTGCTGTTAAAAATCCACATGTGGTTGAATACAAATACTTAGAAATACAACGTATGTGTACATAAAGTACAATTTATAGCTATTCAGCTAAACCATCCAATCAAAAAAAGTGACCCAGGACTCTGCCAGGAGTAGCCAGCCCAAAAGATGTCTTTCACCTGATCTTCCTTCTCTAGCAGAGATAGTCTCGTTTAGTTTTCTTAGAATTCTAGAAGAAAACTGCTGATCTATTCTGATAGTGAACTTTTTTCCAGTAGATTTTGAAAAAGTTGGCTGGGTGCTTGTCGCTCAGCAGCTAGGGCGCCAGCCACTGGAGCTGGCAGGTTCGATCCCAGCCCGGGCCTGCCAAACAACAGTGACAACTACAACCAAAAAATAGCCGGGTGTTGTGGTGGGCACCTATAGTCCCAGCTGCTTGAGAGGCTAAGGCAAGAGAATCACTTAAGCCCAAGAGTTTGAGGTTGCTGTGAGCTGTGACATCATCGTATTCTACGAAGGGCAACATAGTGGAGACTCTGTCTCAAAAAAAAAAAAAGAAAAGAAAGAAAAAGTTAATAATATTTTACATATCAACCAATAGTAAAAAATAGATTTCAGTGTTTGAGTAATGTTTAAAGCTTTTAGTTGCTTTGGAGAAAGTTCTTCTAAGATAAGTCTGTTCAGACAAAATTAGAAACAAATACAGTAAACAAGAATGAATGCAACTAGGTATTAATATCAATGAATACTACTGGTCGCAATACCTCATGTCTATAATCATAGTACTCTGGGAGGCCCACGCAGGTGGATTACTTGAGCTCAGGAGTTCAAGACCAGCCTGAGCAAGAGCAAGAAAAAAATAGAAAATAGAAAAAAATAGACGATGTCTCTGTTAAAAATAGAAAAAAACAGACAGTGCCTGTGGCTCAAAGGAGTAGGGCGTCGACCCAATATGCCGGAGGTGGTGAGTTCAAAACCAGCCCCGGGCCAAAAAAAGAAAAAAAGAAAAAACTAGCTGGGCATCATGGCAGGCACCTGTAGTCCCAGCTACTTGGGAGGTTGAGGCAAGAGGATCACTTCTTTTTTCTTTTTTGAGGCAAAGTCTCACTGTGTCACCCTCTGTAGAGTGCTGTGGCATCATAGCTCACAGGAACCTCAAACTCTTGGGCTTAAGCAATTCTCTTGTCTCAGCCTTCCAAGTAGCTGGGACTACAGAGGCCCGCCACAACGCCAGCTATTATTTGGTTGTAGTTGTCATTGTTGTTTAGCAGACCCGGGCCAGGATTGAATCCGCCCACCCCAGTGTATGTGGCTGGCACCCTAACCACTTGGAGCTATGGGTGCTGAGCCAACAAGAAGATCACTTGAGCTAAAGAGACTGAGTTTGCTGTGAGCTATGATGATGCTACAGGACTCTACCCAGGGTGACAGAGTGAGCCTCTGTCTCAAAATAAATTTAATAAAATAGTAATATTAATGAATGAAATTGTGTTATTAATATTAAAGTCACATAATGGAAAGAAAAGTAGATTTAGGGTTTGGTGCCTGTGGCTCAGCGGGCTAAGGCGCCAGCCACATACACCTGAGCTGGCAGGTTCGAATCCAGCCCAGGCCCACCAAACAATAATGACGGGCATTGTGGCCGGCGCCTGCAGTCCCAGCTGCTTGGGAGGCTGAGGCAAGAGACTCGCTTGAGCCCAGGAATTAGAGGTTGCTGTGAGCTGTGATGCCACAGCACTCTATCCTGGGTGACAGCTTGAGGCTCTGTCTCAAAAAAAAAAAGAGAGAGAAAAGAAAAGTAGATTCAGAATAAAGCCATGACCAGTGAACTCCAGACAGGAAAAGGAGTACTGATTCCTAAAGTAATAGACATAAGTTTTCCTCTTTATTTAACATGTGGAAGAATAAATATAGGAGAGCTGCTCTTATCAGTCTGCTCTGAAGCAGCAAAGAGCTACTAGCTCTAAGAATCCAAATGGTGTTTAGGCACTGGCTTTTAAGTCTAAGAAAAGAAAATCAAGTTGGGATTAACATAAGTTTGAAATAAGTTCCTCACTTTGGAAAGGTGAGGCTGGAGATCATTTGAGCACAGGAGTTCAAGCTTACAGTGAGCTATGATCATGCCACTGCACTCTAGCCTGGCAAAAGAACTCCTGTCTCAAAGAGAAAAGAAAAAAAGAAGGAAAAGGAAAAGAAAAGAAACAAAACTTAGGGTACATGATATTTATTTTCCAAACTGTCTAATAAGTTACTAGATTGTAGGTAGGCACACAGTTCTTTAAGTTGCGAAGTGAATTACATGTAATAGTCTTAAACTGTGAGTCTTACAAAAATACACACATGATTGAAATTATGGGTTCTCACAGAAAATTATGTAGCTAGGCACCATTAGTAGCAGCTATGTAAATTGTAGGTGCAGTGCCTCGAGAAACAAGGTGTTCCATGCCCATTATTACCTTGACAATTCAGTCCTAGTAGAAATTGTGGCCTTCCTCTGAGAAGTTTATCTATATTTACATTTAATGTGGGATGTCAGGGTATGTTGCCAGTTTCAGCCTACCCTACAATGCTAGCATAGGGACACTTTTTGCTTTGTCTGCAATCAAGCTTTGTTTTATTTTTCTCCCTGTGTATTTTTTTTCTTTTTTAGAGACAAAGAATCACTTTGTCACCCTCAGTAGAGTGCTGTGGCGTCACACAGCTCACAGCAACCTCCAGTTCCTGGGCTTAGGCGATTCTCTTGCCTCAGCCTCCCGAGTAGCTGGGACTACAGGCGCCCGCCACAACGCCTGGCTATCCCTGTGTATTTTTTTAAAAAAAATCTATGCTCCCATTTCTAGCTCCTAAATATCTTTCAGCCCCCCTAATAATTTTTCTGTGCACATTAGGTATTTGTATTAATCAAGGCATTCAACAACCCACTCCAAAGATAGGCAACTGAAGACATTGGCTGACTCAGAAAGAAGGTAACTCATCAACTGATGTGTTGGTGGAAGTGAAAAAGGGCAAGTGCCTTGTATGATTGGAAAATGACAGGTGACTCCAGATAAAGAGCTGAAGCTGAATGGGAAAGCAAGCATGCATCTGCACAGTGGGTACCCTGCAGGGAGGAGGAGGGAACGCAGTTGCAGAAGAGCCACAGTCTCCCGTCGCTTTACTACCATCCTCAACCTGCTCAGCATCCTTTAATCAAGTGATTTCCTTACTCACAACCAGATAACATGTTTGTTTTGGCAGGCACACAGTAAAACCCTCAATAAACCAGTGACAAAAATAGTGCTAGAAAAAGCCATTGAATATTTTCATCATTTAAAAACAAAACAAAGAAACAACATTGCAGTGAGGGACCTGGAAGAAGAAGAGGTCAATAACTGAGTGTTTGTGCCCTTAAAATAAGGTGCCAACATAAGATGAGATGTACTGTTACTTTCGCCAAAGTTTCAAAATTCCTTATATCCCTCTTTTAACAGACAAACATTCTAACGACGTCAGCTATAAAGTAGCATTTTTCCCACTGATTTCTGTAATAAAATTGGAGTTATGTCATTAGAAAAAAGATGTTGCTATGTAATCCGAGATGCAAAAGAATTACACAAGACACTGAAACAAACCATTTAAAACCATGTTTAAAAGGAAACTGGTATCCTGTAATAAAGTGGCTGCTTAAAAATAAAAATCCTGGCTCGGCGCCTGTGGCTCAATGGACTAAGGTGCCAGCCACGTACACTTGAGCTGGCGGGTTCGAATCCAGCCCGGGCCACCAAACAACAATGACGGCTGCAACTAAAAAATGGCCGGGTGTTGTGGCAGGCACCTGTAGTCCTAGCTACTTGGGAGGCGGAGGCAAGAGATTCGCTTGAGCCCAGGAATAGGAGGTTGCTGTGAGCTGTGATGCCACAGGACTCTATCCAGGGTGACAGCTTGAGGCTCTGTCTGAAAAAAAAAAGAAATAAAATAAAAATAAAATAAAAATCCTGGGGCAGTGCCTGTGGTTCATCAAGTAGGGCGCCGGCCTCATATACTTAAGGTGGTGAGTTCAAACCCAGCCTGGGTCAAACTGCAAAACAAAAAAATAGTCAGGCGTTGTGGTGGGCGCCTGTAGTCCCAGCTACTCAGGAGGCTGAGGCAAGAGACCTGCCTAAGCCCAGGAGTTGCAGGTTGCTGTGAGCTGTGTGACTCCATGGCACTCTACCGAGGGCAATAAAGTGAGACTCTGTCTCTACAAAAATAAAAAGTAAAAAAATAAAATAGCCAGAGGGCGGCACCTGTGGCTCGAAGGAGTAGAGCACTGGCCCCATATGCCGGAGGTGGTGGGTTCAAACCCAGCCCTGGCCGGGGGTGGGGGGGTGGGGGGGTGGTATCCTTAATGGGAAAATCAGTAAAATACAATTAATAAAAACCCTGGAATTATAGCTATCAGTTCACAGAAGGAATCAAAACTTAAGGCTTACACCCTTTGGTTAGATCAATGGTTCCCAAAGTTTGCTCCATAAGCTGATGTTCCCTGCTAACTGTAATGGTTTATGCCAGAGGTTTTCTAACTTGAGTAAAAAAAATCTTTGACAAAAACAATTGATTGGATAAGGATCTGGACCCTATAGACTTGATGTTTCACTGCCCTGCCCTTCCTGTGGTAGTCCCTGCAAGGGCTTCCTATTAACCTTCAGCACCTTCCAAAACTACTGATTGAACGGAGAGTTTATGAGATAACTCGACAGAATTTGTTGATGATTGCACAACACTGGTCATTAATGGGCATTTACCAACAATGGGAATTTATACACACTATTACTTGTGTAATAAAAACCAAATGTCATAATTAGCTCCTTAGCAGCTATTCAAGAAGATAACCCAGATCCCGGGGGCCTCCAAGTCTGATTAAAGTATGTCTGTGATGGAAGTCATGAAATTGGTAAGTACTAATCAACAAAACTGTAAATATCTCTAATCGTGAAAAATATTTAGCTTGTTGTTACCTTGGGACTAGCTTTACCAATTCAATTACTCCTTCTGGGAGGAAGTCTATTGTTTCTTAAAAATTATACCTTTTTCAAGAGAATAAATACTCTCAAAGGTAAAACCAGATCAGCCGAAATGTTAATGTCTCTGACACTCCTAATGAGGCCATTCTTACATGAGCAAGTGTGCTTAGTAGTATTCCTAGATTCTTGTGTGAATAAGCGAGCTTCTGGATTCCCAGTGATAAAATGTGTATCTAGCAGCAAATTGATTCACACAGCAAAACCTAGTCAGAACATGTGTATGTGTCAGTGAGTGTGTGTATGTGCTTATGCCTGGGCTTCTCAACAGTAGCACTGTTGACATTCGAGGCACAATAATTTTTTATTATTGGGGAGCTGCCTTATGCACTGTAGGATTTTAGTAGTATCCTTAATTCAGTAGATGCCAGAAGCATCCCACCTCCAACAAAATCTTACCCTCCTAAGCAGAAACCGCTGATTTATCTCACGTCATGGAAATACACTGGAAAAGCAGTGCTATCCTCCTGTGGGTAAATAGTCCTGTAGAATTTCAGTACTGGGAAGTCTTACAAAGACAACCTTATAGAAACAATCCCCTTTATGGCAGAAGTGAGAATAATGAGACCCAGAGAAGTTATATGATGTCTTCCTCTCTCAAAAATAGTAATTTCAACATCAGGACCAAAGCGCATTATACACAGCACTAGTTTCTTAAATTGTCCCTCCAATACATTAGCGAAATACTTTATACCAAATCTTCCTCTTAGAAGTAAGAAAGATCTGTTTAATTTTGTTTACGCTGGGAAGTCTCAAAAGGTAACTGAGCCCTGGTCCTTTTCCCATGTTGCATCCCCACTAATGGCAAGCTGGGCTCATTTGTCCCACACGGGCCTTGGGGCAGGCACACAGAAAAACAGGCCTTCTGCCCCACTGAGGCCACAGGGCTGCTTTCCTGCCCACAGCATTCCAAAATTCCTGGGAGGTGTGTTGACTATTGCAATTTTCACTTGGAATATTTACCTGAGGGGAGAAAAAACATTCCTTGTAAACCTAGTTTGGTTTGCTAGTTGGAGGGATGTGTTATTTCAAACAATTCATTCTGTGCTGGGCATTAGGAAGTTTCCATTAGAAAGTTTCTTCTGTAGCCCTCTCTGACCATTCTAAGCATCTTCCCATCTGAATTCTACTGTGCTGTTTGTCCCTGCTATTCATCTGGCACTTAGTATAGACCTACTTGTTGGTAACATTCTGATGTGTACAACCCTTCTTCCCTCAACCTGACCATAATTTCCATTATGGCAAAGACTATGTTTTATTAACCTTTATATAAATCACCCTCCTTATTACTACATGTCATTCAACAAATCCTGTTTGGTTGACTGAGAAGGCCACGATATTTCTTTTAAAATGTAATCAATAAAAATAACCTTTTACTATCAACTGCTCATCAAGGAAGAGATCTAAGTTTAAACACAAAAAGGTTCTCCTAGTAGAAAACATGTTTACCTGGTCCCTGTAACTCTTTTATAGTTGTCCTTGGAATACACTGCTAGAATGCTGACACCTGAGCCCATGTTAACCAGCAACATAGGGTATGGATTATCAAGGCAGTACGGCTTTTTTTGACACAATTCAGGATTTGTGGGATTTTCAAAATAGTAACATTCCGGCTTGCCGTTGAAGCCAACAGAGTCGACGTAAAGCAGGCCCTGAATCAGACAGTCCAGTTCATCCAGTTTATGGAGCTGCAGGTCAGCAATCTGAAAGAAAACAAAATCTTGTGAGATATTCTACATTTAGCATGACCACCTGGGAGAAGCCCAGAGGCTCTAGCTGGGTTTAAGATTGGGTCATTCACATTTAAGGCCTGGTAACACCCCTAAAACTACAAGTTGGGAAATCTTGCTGATAATCAGCCACTCCACAGGAAAAAAGCCTTTACCACATAGCAAATCTGCCCCTGGTACACGGTGGAAGACATGAGCTTGCCTGGTTGCTGGGAAAGCATCTACCTGCGTGTGTAATGGTTGATTGACGGCCTCTGAGAGCTACACCCTGCCCTGGTTCTCAGGACCTGTAAATGCATCCTTTTTTAGAAAAAGGGTCTTTGCAGATGTAATAAAGTTAAGCATCTTGAAATGAAGTGATCAACCTGGATTACCAGCCTGGATTATCAGAGTAGGCCCTGAAACCAATGCCAGGCACACAGACACATAGGAAAGACTAGAAAGACATGGAGAAGGCCACAGGAAGATGAAGGCAGGGACGGGAGAGCTGCACACAGGCCGAGGAACGCCAACAGCGTCCGGAAGCTGGAGGAGCAAGGAATGAAATCTCCCAAGAGCCAGTGAAAGAGTGCCTCCCTCCCCTGACAATGTTTTGATTTCACACTTCTGGCCTCAAGAATTATCAGCAAATAAATTTCTGTTGTTTTAATTACCCCGTTTGTGGTATTTTATTATGGCAGCCACAGGAATCTAATATATGATGTAACAAGATGGGGGTTCTCCTACAGGATGAGCAGAGTAAGACTATTCAGAAAGCATCAAGGATCTAACACATTGTTGACAAAGCATGAGGTCCTGAGAGACTGAGAACTGGGGAGACTCTCTTTTGAGACCACAAAGCCCAACTACCTTTTTCCTAGGCTTGGGCTTTGGAGTTCAACAGACTTGGCTTTGAATTCTAACTCTAAAACTTACTTAAGTAAAGGATTTGAGGCAATTTATTTCACTTCTCAAACCTCAGTTTCCTCATCTATAAAATGGAATGATAATAAGTGCGTAGTGTCTCTGTGAAGATGACATGATAATAATATGTAAGAATGAACAATTAAGTTCACAAACTCATCCTAGAAAAAGTGCTTTGTTAGATGGTGGAAGTATTCTTTTTTTGCAGGGGAAGTCTTTTTTTTTTGGAGACAAGAGTCTCACTATGTTGCCCTTGGTAGAGTGCCAAGGTGTCATAGCTCACAGCAACCTCAAACTCTTGGGCTTAAGCGATTCTCTTGCTTCAGCCTCCCAATTTGCTGGAACTACAGGTGCCAGCCATAACGCCTGACTACTTTTTCTCTTTGCAGTTGTCATTGTTGTTTAGCTGGCCCAAACTGGGTTGGAACCTGCCAGCCTTGGTGTATGTGGCTGGCGCTATAACCACTGTGCTACAGGTGCCAAGCCAGAGAAGAAGTATTCTTGATACACAGAAATAAGCACCCTAAATGACACTTGATGATAACACAAATCTATCCATAAATGGTTGCAAACATTTCACTTTTTACCAAGGGACACTTCTGGATGAGATGCATTGATTATGCACATAAGGGGACAATAATATAGATATGAAACTACTTGCAGACTTGAAAACCAACAGCAGGGCACAGCAGTGTAAATGCCATCTCCTCTACCTTTCCTGATTCCGTGGCCTTCCAGTGCTCTTACACCACTGGTCATATTTCGACTTTTTTTTCAGTCCATTGATGTCCTTAGCACTATCCTTAAAGTTATTCCCACAATAACTGTTTAATAGACATTTATTAAATAGAACAGAGAAAGTTATTATGTCCTGGATCACCCAAAACTAAAAAGTAGCAATTTCATCAGTCAGTCTTGGAACATATGTCAACCTGTTTAAAAATTAATCAGAAGTTCATCAATAATATTGACAGCACAACCCAGAGCTAACATCACAAACACAAAGTCTATCCAGCTGGACATTCTGAAACTACGCTGGAGGGAAAAAAATAAATAAAACCTGTCCAGACGAATAAACTAAGCACGTACAACTCTGATACGAAAGGAAATGTGCTCACCTTTCTCCTCAAAATCATTTTCAAATAAAGTGCTAGTAGCGAACAAACATCTCTCTGCACATTTTACTGAGGGATAGATATTTATGAAACCTGAGGTCCTAACGCAGACTGGGAAACAAAGGTATTAGTCACTTTACCTTTCAAGTCTTTGCCATCCAGGAAAAAGTACAGGCTCTCAAATATAGGCAATGAGCCACTGCTACTTAGATTTTTAAACAGGACATTTTAAATTCAGGACAAATTGGGAATTAATCCTCATACTTTGCAGTTTGTTAATACATCTGAATTAACTTTGTGGAAAGCTTAAAACAACATGTTAAGATTTCAGCTAGGGAAACACCCTTTCCCTGGGCTTAGTTTTCTTTTTTTTTTTTTTGCAGTTTTTGGCCAGGCAGGGTTTGAACCCACCCCCTCCGTATATGGGGCTGGCGCCCTACTCCCTGAGCCCCAGTTGCCACCAGTTAATTTTCTTTATAACAGGGGTCACAAACTCTAAGCGCCTAAAGAAGACACTAAGAAAACAAAGGCCTGGCTCAGCGCCTGTGGCTCAGCGGGCTAAGGCGCCAGCAACGTACACCTGAGCTGGCGGGTTCGAATCCAGCCCGGCCCAGCCAAACAACAACGACGGCTGCAACCAAAAAATGGCCAGGCGTTGTGGCGGGCCTGTAGTCCCAGTTACTTGGGAGGCAGAGGCAGGAGACTCACTTGAGCCCAGGAATTGGAGGTTGCTTCAGCTGTGATGCCACAGCACTCTATCCAGGGTGACAGTTTGAGGCTCTGACTCAAATAAAAAAAAAACAAACAAAAAAAACACAAAGGCCTGAAGCCCCTGAACAGATATAAAATCACAGAATGATGGGTACTGCAGCGAAGACAACCTGCACGTATTAAAATTCACCTCCAGGTGGCCCGGTGTAGTGCCTCACGCCTATTATGATAGCATTCTGGGAGGCCAAGGCAGGTGAATTGCTTGAGCTCACAGGTTCGAGACCATCCTGGGCAAAAGTGAGACCCCATTGCTAAAAACAGCTGGGCGTTGTGGTGCGCACCTATAGTCCCAGCTACTCGGGAGGCTGAGGCAAGAGGATTGCCTCAGCCCAAGAGTTTAAGGTTGCTGTAAGCTATGACATCACGGCATTCTACTGAGGGTGACAGAGTCTCACCTCCAGCTCATTGTTGCCATGTTGTAATGGGGGCTCATGTCCCCAGGTCCACATAACCCTACTTTTGAAGAGTAAGAAATTTAGATTTTTATGTTAAACCTTCCAATTTTTAAATGCTGACACCTAATTTAACATATTTTGAAAACACTGCAGGTCAACAAAAGATGTTTGTAGGGTTCATCTGACTTCCATACTAACAATTATATACATAAAATACACATATTCTAATAGTGATTTGTATAACAAGCCTTCAATGAGAATGAAAGTGAACCATCAGATCCAGCAAAGATGCAGATGAAGCTTCATCTAATCTGAGCATAGTCTAAATTATGCTGTTAAATGTTTGACAACCAGCTCTCTGGGAACAAAAGTCCTGGTTTTAGTATTTATTAATGTCTATGGTGTAGACACCCCCACATGACCAATTTCTTTTTTTCTTTTTTTTTTTTTTTGAGACAGAGCCTCAAGCTGTCACCCTGGATAGAGTGCTGTGGCGTCACAGCTCACAGCAACCTCCAACTCCTGGGCTCAAGCGATTCTCCTGCCTCTGCCTCCCAAGTAGCTGGGACTGCAGGTGC
>CAUYON010080267.1:0-11430 GCA_963573935.1 Arctocebus calabarensis | reverse complement strand
GGTGTATAATTTGTTTGATGTGTTGCTGGATTCTGTTTGCTAGGATCTTGTTGAATATTTTTGCATCAATATTCATTAGTGATATTGGTCTATAATTTTCTTTTCTTGTTGGGTCTTTCCCTGGTTTAGGGTTCAAGGTGATATTTGTTTCATAGAATGTATTGGGTAGTATTCCTACTTTTTCTATATTTTGGAAGAGGTTTAGTAATATAGGCACTAGTTCCTCTTTAAAGGTTTGGTAGAATTCTGACGTGAAGCCATCTGGTCCTGGGCTTTTCTTTTTAGGGAGATTTGTATTGTTGATGCTATTTCAGAACTTGATATAGGCCTGTTCAACATTTCCACTTGGTTCTGGCTAAGTCTTGGTAGGTGGTGTGATTCCAAGTATTGGTCAATTTCCTTCAGATTTTCATATTTCTGAGAGTACAGTTTCTTGTAGTATTCATTGAGGATTTTTTGGATTTCTGAAGGGTCTGTTGTTATTTCATCTTTACCATTTCTGATTGAAGAAATTAGAGATTTTACTCTTTTTTTCCTGGTTAAGTTAGCCAAAGGTTTATCTATCTTACTGACTTTTTCAAAAAACCAACTTTTTGATTTATTGATCTGTTCTATAATTCGTTTGTTTTCGATTTTATTTAACTCTGCTCTAATATTTGGTTATTTCTTTTCTTCTGCTGAGTTTGGGGTTGGAAAGTTCTTCCTTCTCCAATTGCTTGAGATGTCCCATTAAGTTGTTAACTTCCTCCCTTTCTGTTTTCTTGGGGAAGGCTTGCAGTGCTATAAATTTCCCTGTTAGGACTACCTTTGCAGTATCCCAGAGGTTCTGATAATTTGTGTCTTGATTGTCATTTTGTTCCAAAAATTGGGTAATTTCCTTCTTAATCTCGTCTATGACCCATCTATCCTTCAGCATAAGGTTATTTAGCTTCCATGTTTTTGTATGAGTTTGCAGATTCCTGTCATTGTTGAATTCAACTTTTATTCCATGGTGGTTCAAGAAGATGCAAGGAATAATTTCTATTCTTTTAAATTTGCTGAGGTTAGACTTATGACCTAAGATGTGATCAATTTTGGAATATATTCTGTGGGCTAATGAGAAGAATGTGTATTCAATTTTTTTATGATGAAATGTTCTGTAGATGTCTGTCAAATCCAGATGTTGAATGGTTAAGTTTAAATCTAAAATTTCTTTACTTGGCTTCTTTTTGGAGGATCTATCCAACACTGCTAAAGGAGTATTAAAATCTCCAACTACTATGGAGCTGGAGGAAATCAAGTTACACATGTCTATTAGAGTTTTTCTTATAAACTGAGGTGCATTCTGGTTGGGTGCATAAATATTAATAATTGAAATCTCATCATATTGAGTATTACCTTTAAGACATATAAAATGTCCATCTTTATCCTTCCTTATTTCGGTTGGTTTAAAGCCTATTGTATCTGCAAATAAGATTGCAACACCTGCTTTTTTCTGTTATCCATTTGCCTGGAATATAGATGACCATCCCTTCACCTTGAGTTTAAATTTTTCTTTTAAGGTAAGATGAGATTCTTGTATGCAGCAGATATCTGGCCTGAGTTTTTGTATGCAGTTAGCCAATCTATGCCTCTTTAGAGGACAATTTAAACCATTCACATTAATTGAAAATATTGATAAATCTTTAGAAAATCTAGTGGACATTTTTAATCCTTTCGTTGTTGTGGAAGTTGGAATTTGGTAAAAAGTTTCTGGATGAGTTTACTTTTGCCTTGGAGGATTATACTGGTCATTATAGAGGATAGGTCTTAGAATATTCTGGAGAGCTGGTTTGGTTATAGCAAATTTCTTCAACATGTGGATGTCATTAAAGTATTTAATTTCTCCATCATAAATGAAACTCAGTTTGGCTGGATATAGGAGCCTGGTTTGAAAGTTCTTTTGTTTTAGGAGATTAAAAGTTGATGCCCATTCTCTTCTAGCTTGAATGGTTTGATCAGAGAGATCTGCAGTTATTCTAATGTTCTTGTAGGTTATCTATTTCTTGCGTCTGGTTGCTTTCAAAATTTTCTCCTTCATATTTACTTTAGTGAACTTAATTATGATGTGCCTGGGGGATGTTTTATTCGGGTCGAGTCATGAGGGGGTTCTGAAAATGTCTGCTATCTGAATTTCAGAATCTTTTGGCATGTCCAGAAAGTTCTCTTTCATAATCTCATGAATAAGAGATTCTGTGTCTTGTGAAGCTGCTTCATTGCTTTCGTGGATCCCTATGAGGTGAATATCGGTTTTCTTCGAGTTATCCAAGAGTTCTCCAAGAGAGTGATCTGTTTTTGCCTTCCATTTCTCTTGTTCTTTGGAGGTTAAGCATTTGAAAGCTTTGTCTTCCATGTCAGAAATCCTTTCTTCTGCTTGCTCCATTCTGTTACTGAGGGATTCTACTGAATTTCTCAGATCTTTAAGGGCTGCAACTTCTTGTCTCAATGTGTCAAAATCTTAGGTCATTTCATCTTTGAATTCGTTGAATGTTTGAGACATCTTTTGAGTCATCTTTTGAGTTACTGCTTGAAATTCTAATTCCATCTTTTCCTCCATTCCACTGATCTTATTTGCAATCCAGATTCTGAATTCAATTTCAGACATCTCAGCCATTTGCCTATGCAGAAGATCTTGTGCTGTGTCTGCCTTGTTGTTACTTGGAGGGGTTGGTCTACTCGGATTATTCATATTGCCAGAGTTTTTCCATTGACTCCACCCCATAGTTGTTTTTCACTGTTGTATCTGGCCCTTCAAGTGGTGGATGCAGGGCCGTGCGTTTGTCCGGGAAGTTTTTGGCCGGCGGTGGGTCTGCAGAGAGGCCTGGTGGTCACCAGTGGGGTCCTTGGAAGAAAGCTGGCCTGTGGAGGCCCTGTGGGTGCCAGGCAGAGGCCCACGCAGTCACCAGGAGTGGCCCTGGCCGGGGGCCTGGTGGTCACGCTCTGAGTCCCTGGCAGAAAGCAGACCTACAGAAGGCCAGCAAGTGTGAGATGCAGGGCCAGGCGGTTGCTGGGGGAGTTCCTGGCTGGGAGCAGGCATGCAGAGGCTTGGCGGTCACTGGCGGAGTCCCTGCAGAAGGCTGGCTTGCAGAGGTCCCGTGGGTGCCAGGTGGAGGCCCACGTGGTCACTGGGACTGTCCTTGGCGAGGGGTGGGCTTGCGGGGGCCCTGTGGGTGCCAGGTGGAGGCCAGCACAATCACCACTGGACTTTCTGACTGAGGGCAGACGTGCAGAGGCCTTGCAGTTGCCGGCAGAGGCTGTAGCAGACAGCGGGCCTGCAGAAGCCCAGCAAGCATTGGGCGCAGGGCCAGTCACTGGGGGAGTTCCTTGTCCGGGGTGGGCCTATAGAGGCCTGGCATTGTGGTTGGAGTTACTGGCAGAAGGCAGGCCTGTGGAAGCCCTGCAGGCTCGGGCGCACAGCCGCATGGTTGCCAGTGGATTACTGGCCAGGCGTGTGCCTGCAGGGGTCCTGCGGGTGCCAGGCAGAGGCCTGCATGATCGCCCGGGGAGTTCCTGACTGGGGGAAGACCTGCAGAGGCCTGGTGGTCGCCGGCAGACCTGCGGAAGTCTGGCAAGCATGGGCTCCAGGCCAGATAGTTGCTGGGGAAGTTCCTGGCCATGTGCCACCCTGCAGAGGCCTGACAGTTGCAGGCAGAGTTCTTGGCAGAAGGCACCTGCGAAAGCCCAGCAGGCTTGGGGTACAGGGCCGCACGGTCACCAGGGGATTTACTGTCCAGGGGCAGACGTGCAGGGGTCCTGCGGATGCCAGACAGAGGCCCACAAGGTCTCCGGGGGAGTTCCTGGTGGGGGGCAGACCTGCGGAAGTCTGGCAGTTGCCGACACAGTTTCTGGCAGACAGCAGGCCTGAGGAAGCCTGGCAAGCATGACCTGTGGCTTCCTTGGCAGGAGGGAGGGAGGCTCACTGTGGCCCCCCAGGAGTCTTTTCCAGGTGGGGTGCTTGTTCCGGCAGGTGGGGGTGGGGCACTGCTCAGGGATCTCCTCCCTCAGTCTCAGTGTGGGTTAGGCTTCTGGTTCATCAGGTAAGAGGGGAAGGGTGTACAGTAAGTTCAGAATGGTGGGGAAAACTTTAGTTCAGTTTTTCTGCCTAGCAATAGGGTTTTCAGAGTCACACCAGGGTGCTCAGGGGAAGCACACCCCACTTCCCACAGCACTCTTCCGTGGGGTGAGACAAGAGGTCCACAGTTCACCGCTTGTCTGTAGAAAACCCACAGGAGCAAAAGAGGAGAAAAAAAAGAAAGGAAACAGAAAAGCAAGAAACTCAGAGCTTTCTTGGGGGAGAGGACGGACACTCTTCCTTTCAGATGAATTTTGTACCTGAAGCTTGCTTTCTTAGGGTCTCAGCCTGTCTCAGCAGAGGTGACCTGCAGAAATCACTTCCCTCTCTCAGCTGGGCTCCCAGTATTCAGCTTAATTGTGCAGTTTCTGGAGGTTATCTTCCCTTTTGGACAGGAGCCCTTTTCGGAAGCTGCTTCCAGTCAGCCATCTTGCTCCACCCCCCTATATTTTTATTTTTAAAGACAACACTGATCCAGTTGGAGAGGGAAATAATGATGATATAGAGAAGATGCTCAACTTTAGGAGGAATGCTCTTGTTTCGAAGAGGAGATCCATTTTATATGTGAAATTCTCCATAAACAGGGGCAGAAATAATCTATTCAATATAACAGAAGGGAAGGCAGAATGGGGAGCAGAGAGGGAGGAAAGTTTGTGTATTATGTAGTGGGAGCATGAGGAAATTCCTTTTAATAACCTCAATTTTCTTAGTAAAATAAAGAGCAAGGCCATTAAAGTGAAGATAAAGAGAGGGAGAGAAAGAATAAAAGTTGCAGTGTTGTAGGTCTGAAGAAAATTAGAAGTACAAAATAGTTGCCTAGGAGAATAACAGAGGAAAGTGGCCAGTCAAAGCAATAAAATTCTCTGACAGCACTAAGGGCCCTCTTTAGGTTGATAATCAGGAATCAAAGTAAATCTGTCAGCATGAATGTGTTTTCTTCCAGCCACCTTCAACAGTTCAGGAAAAGGAAGGAGTAGGAGGAAGTTTGGATTTAATGAAAACATGTACATTTGATGATAGAAGAGAAGGAACAGGGAATTGGGATATATACAAGGAAATGATTATCATGTTGAACTGCTGCATCTTAATTGAGGAAATAGGTAAAACTAGGACATTAGGAGGTTGAGAGATAATTTCTCAGGTTAGTAGATAGGTTTCTCCTGGGGCTAGAAAATGATCAGAGTTAGATGGAGAAATGGGAGGTGTAGTGTCCAAAGTTGACATTATGAAGGGGGTAGGATTATTGATAATAAGGTCTTGGGAGTGACCATAAGAACAGGGGACTGGAATGATGTAGAGGTCAAGATCATGAAAAGACAAATATGTGAAGGAAAAAAAGTCATTTTATCAAAAAAGCACTTGCACTAGAATTTTTATAACAGCACAATTTCTTTTTTTTGAGACAGAGTCTCACTATGTCACCCTTGGAAGAGTGCCATGAAATCACAGCTCACAGCAATCTCTAACTCTTGGGCTTAAGTGATTCTCTTGCCTCAGCCTCCTAAGTATAGGACTATAGGCTCCTGCCACAACACTTGGCTATTATTTTTTGGTTGTAGTTGTCATTGTTGTTTGGCATACCCAGGCTGGGTTTGAACCCAACAGCTCCAGTGCAAGTCACTAGAGCCCTGTCCACTGAGCTATAGGTGCCAAGTCTATAACAGTACAATTTACAATTGCCAAATTGTGGAAGTAACTTGTGTCTATCAAAGCAGGAATAGATAAATAAAATGTGGTATATGTGTACCTTGGAGTACTACTCTGTTTCTTTTGCAACAACCTAGATGGAACTGGAGACCATTCTTCTGAGTGAAATATTGCAAGAATGGAAAAATAAACCACATATACTTAGTACTAACCTAGAACTAGTCAATCAACACTTACATGCACGTATGGAATTGAAACTCAACAGAAATTAAGTAGGTGGAGAGGGAGGAATGGTTGGGTAAATTCACAACAAACTGGTGCAAGACACATATTCTGGGTAAAAGGACACTCTTATAACTTTGACTTAAAATGTACAAAAGCAAATTATGTAACCAAAACATGTGTATCCCATAATATTCTGGGGATAAAAAAAATCACAGAAGGTGAGATGGTCCAGAGATTGAGAGGTTAGATTATTGTAAGGATCTTCTCAATGATATTGAAATCACCAAGATTTGGGGGAAAAATACTATTGGAGAGCATGACAGTAGGTCAGGTGTGAGAATCTTCAAGGAATGATGAGAGATTGTGGAGTTTGTATATTATTGACACATGGAGGGGTTGCAGGGTGACCCACAGCTGAGCTTCAAAGGAAGCAAGGATGTTTAGGGAGAGGGAAAAGAGGATGATTTGGAACTAGCAATTGAGTATTCATGGCTACAGAAAGATCGAGTTTCATTTAGAACAAAGAGGTGAAGGTAATGTGGAGAAGACCTGAAGGATATTGGAAGCATTGCTGATGACAGGCAGTGAGTTCTAGAGGACAGCGGAAAATCTGTCCTGTGGGGAAGGTATGGGATTGGGTTGTACAAAGGGAAGGCAGAGCTGTAGAACGATGTGATTTACCATGATGAGTGGTGACTGGGGGTGGGGGGTTTCTTTTGGTGACTAAGAAAGCATGGTGTATACAGTTTTCAACTACTGAAAAAATTTCCCAAGACAATTTACTGAATTTTGAGCATATAGTAAATGGGAAAACAGGGCTTGTGCATATGCTAATTCAGTTATAGTAATTTACCGCCATGATCAGTAGGTGGTGGTGTTGGTTCAAGATAGTTTGGTTGCTGTTTGCTGTTCAGTCTAGAGTGGAAAAGAGGATATCAAAGATGAAGTATGGCATAGAGAAGGGGTGTGTCTTCCACTTGGAAAAATATAAAGGATGCTGGCAGATTTAGGGAAGGGATTTCCCTTTTTAGAACGTCCCTTTCTACTTATTATTATATAAAATTAATGTTTGGGCTCAGTGCTCAAAG
Organism: Arctocebus calabarensis; assembly: GCA_963573935.1. Lineage (NCBI taxonomy): Eukaryota > Metazoa > Chordata > Mammalia > Primates > Lorisidae > Arctocebus > Arctocebus calabarensis. The sequence continues at coordinate 4,380 of CAUYON010080267.1, read as the reverse complement.
CACAGTGGTTACAATGCCAGCCACATGCACTGAGGCTGGTGCATTCAAGTCTGACTCTGGCCAGTTAAACAACAATGACAACTCCAACTAAATAAATTAATTAATGGAAACAAGCACTAATTCTCAAAAGGAATTGAGACTTTTAAAAAAATCTTAGCACAGAGATCATTATGGAAATATATAAAGTGGAACTGTTGGTGCTTTTACTTTTTTTTTTTTGGATTAAAAAAACACCTACACAGCTATATTCCAGTGGAGGAAAGAAAAGAAAATCAGTGTGTCAAAAAGAAATCTGCACTCCATGTTTATTGTAACTCTGTTCATAATAGCCAAGATACGGCATTAGCCTTATTGTGCATGATGGATGAATGAGTAAAGAAACTGTGGTATATATACCCAACGGAACATTATTTAACCATTAAAAGGGTGAAATCCTGTCATCTGCTGCAACGTGGATGAGCATGGATGACATTATGTTAAGTGAAATAAGCCAGTCACAAAAAGACAAATAATTATTACATGTTCTCATTCATATGTAGGAGCTTTAAAAGTGGATCTTATGGAGGTAGGGAGTACAATGGTGGTTATCAGAGGCAGGGAAGGGTATGTGGGGAGGGATGGATAGATGTTGGTTAATGGACATAAAAAATACAGTTAAAAGGATTAAGTTCTAGTCTTCAATAGCAAAGTCATATGACCATATTTAACAATTTATTGCCTATTTCAAGATAACTAGAAGAAAAGATTTTCAACATAAAGAAATGGGAAATGTTTATGGTAATGTTATTTTACCCCAATTTGATCATTATACATTGTATGCATATATCAAAATATCACATTTACCCCATAAAAATGTAAAATCACTGTGTATGCAGGAGAAGTCACTGGCTAAATTCTGATATTTATCTGAAAGCAGTTTACTCTGAAAAGGTAAATTCAGTGTTTGCTACAATTAACAAATAAATGAACAAATAAAAACCCACTCCCTCTCCTCTCTGTTCTCCTGCCTGCTTTGGGGATTCAGAACACAGAGCTTAGAAAGCCAGAGGCACAGTGACTTCCTTTTCAGCAGGAGGAGAGGCTGCAAGAGGCAAATGCTGATGAGAGTCTGTGAGCTTTGCATATTCATATCCCTCAGTTGTTAGAAAATTCAGGTAATAAGCATGTGCAAACTCCAGCAGCCTTGGGGGTTTTCTCTTCTCATGTTCTGAGTTGACTGTATCAAATCATAAGGTCCCCACTCCCACCCCCAGATTGAATCAGCACTTGTACATTGAAGTTTTTAACATCACCCACAAGATTTTTAAGGGCTTGTCACAAGAATCTTCAAAGTCTCTAGCCATGAATAAAAATGATTTCAGATATCATCTCTATCTCACATTTTATTTCATGGGATTAATTTAACTGATTGAGCTGAATGGTAGGGTTGCTAGAAATAAGCAGAATTTTTTAATTTTTTAGGAAAATACACCAACATATGTATATTCTGACATACTGATTTTATTGAAGTAGGTGAACTTTTCTTTAATGTTAGTATAGCTACCCCTGTACTAAACAATCCCTTAGGGGAGTAAATCTCCTTCACAATGGAATCAGCCATATTGTGAGAACAAAAATATGTAACTATCATATGAAGTTGAATTGCTTGGCATTTATTTGAACATTAAAAGTACCATATGATTATCTCTGCTGATATCATCTACTTCACTAAAAATAGCTGAAAGTTCTGGAAAAAATTAATGTTTTAAAAAATTATCTTGGACACATCACCTTGGCAAGGCAGATGCAGTATAAGATTATTATTTAAAAATTTGGAAAAGATTTGAAAGCCAGAGCTTATGAGCTTTACCTGAGAAGTTTTCTAGTGAGAATGGCTGTTTCTTCTCTTCATCAAGAATTACAATAATAGAAAATTCTGCAAGCATCCAGGAGTAAGCACAAACTGACCTACAGAGATAGATCCATCAGTGAACTTTTTAGTGGAATCTTTCCAGGCCAGAAGAGAATGGTCATCTACCTTTAATCTTCTTAAACAAAATAATTTTCAGCCCAGAATTTTGTATCATACTAAGTTAAGCTTCAAAATTGATGGTGAAATCAAATCTTTTGCTGATACAAACATTGAAGAAATTTGCCTCGTCAAGACCAGCTCTATAGGAAATACTTAGACCCATTCTCAACACTGACCATCACAAATGGAGCACCAGCAAAATAAACACCCAGAACCTAATGGACAAAATCTAGTGTCCACAATGACAAAAAGGATAAAAGTAAACAACAGACACTCACCCAATAAGATGAATAGAACTCAGCCACCCTTATCACTTCTCTTAATACATCTGAATGGCTTGAATACCCCACTGAAGAGGCATAGGTGGGTTGATTGGATAAAAAAACATAACCCTTTCATATGCTGTCTCCAGGAAATAGACCTAACCTTGAATGACAAATCAAAACTCAGGGTAAAGGGATGGAAAACAGTATTTCAGGCAAATGGAAATCAGAAGAAAGCAGGAGTTGCCATCTTAATCTCAGATACAAGTGAATTTAAAGCATCTAAAGTTAAGAAAGACCAAGTTGGTCACTTCATATTGGTAAAGGGAACAATACAATAAGAGCACATTTCAATTCTAAATATTTATGGAATTTAAATGCTCCCAGATTTATGAAATAGACCTTGATTGGTCTGAGCAATTATGACATCCCATAACATCATAATAGCAGGGGACTTTAACACCCCTCTGATAGAACTGGACAGATCCTCTAAACAGAAATTAAGGAAAGGTACAAGGAACTTAAATATAACCCTAGAACAAATGGGCTTAATAGACATGGACAGAAAGGAATATACAAATATTCCAAAGCCAAGGAATATAATCATCCCATAAAGCATACTCCAAAATAGATCATATCCTGGGATACAAATCAAAGCTCAACAATATGAAAAGAATTGAAATTATACCTTGTATCTTTTCAGACCACAAAGCAATAAAGGTGGAACTCAACTCCAATTAAAGCATTCATCCCCACACAAAGGCATGGCAATTAAAGGACCTTATGCTTAATGACAGTTGGGTCAAGGAAGAGATAAAGGAGGAAATTGTTGAGTTCCTTAAACATAACAACAATGAAGACACAAGTTACAAAACCTGGAGGATGTAGCCAAAGCAATTTTAAGAGGGAAATTTTTCACATTAGATGTCCACATCAAAAAACAGAAAGCAAGCACATGGACAAACTAATGAATTTTCTTATAGAAATGGGGAAAAAAGCCAATCTAATCCCAAACCTAGCAGAAGGAAAGAGATTAGCACAATTAAATCAGTGTTTCCAGAGGATGTTATTAGGTGGCAGTGGATTTTAGCACCAACCATGGGCACAATCAATTCTGGGTAGCTATTCTTATTAATAGTTTCAGTTTGGAAGTCACTCAGAGCACTGTTTGTCACAATGTCCAAAATCACCTATAGTACTTGTTAAAAATTCCTGGACCTCACCCCAGAACTAATGAGCAGAATCTCTGGGGTGGGCTGAAAATATGCAATTGATAATGTCTGGGTGGAATCTCTGCTTGTATCTCTTATTGGCAACCAGTATGCAGCTATGTTCCTGAATGAACTTTTAAACAGAACTACATTAAATGTTCATAGAGTTGCAGTAGAGCAGTAAAACAGCATGAACTCCCACTAATGCATGATCCCAACTATTTGACAAAATGTGAACAGTCTCAGTAGAGACCTTTTGGATCATCAATTCAACTTTTACTACTTCTCAAAACCCCTCCATCTTCTTTATCCCCTTTAGTCTCAGCATGTTACCTTGCATCCTACTTCATCAACAAAATTGAGGTATTCACTGTGCTTCACTGTGATTCTTCTTTTTTCTGGATTTTCTATAAATCCTTTTTTTAAAAAAATATATTTTTATTGTTGAATCATAGCTGAGTACATTAGTGCAATCAAGGGGTACAATGTGCTGGTTTCGTATACAATCCGAAACATTTTCATCAAACTGTTTGACATAGCCATCATGTCATTTTCTTAGTTATTGTATGAAGACATTTGTATTCTGCATTTAGTAAGTTTTGTCTAAACCCATCTAAGATGCACCATAGGTGTGGTCCCAGCATTTACCCTCCCTCCACCCATTCTCCCCCTCCTCTCCCCTCTCTTGCCACTTTTCCCATATTCTTATGCTATAATTGGGTTATAGCCTTCATATGAAAGCTATAAATTTGCCTCATAGTAGGGCTGAATACATTGGATACTTTTTCTTCCATTCTTGAGATACTTTGCTAAGAAGAATATGTTCCAGCTCCATCCATGTAAACATGAAAGAGGTAAAGTCTCCATCTTTCTTTATGGCAGTAATATGGTGTAA
>CAUYON010080265.1:0-19493 GCA_963573935.1 Arctocebus calabarensis | reverse complement strand
ACAGGCGCCCGCCACAACGCCCGGCCATTTTTTGGTTGCAGCCGTCATTGTTGTTTGGCGGGCCCTGGGGCTGGATTCGAACCCGCCAGCTCAGGTGTACGTGGCTGGCGCCTTAGCCCGTTGAGCCACAGGCGCCGAGCCGTGTTAGACAAATTTTGATAACTTATTGTTAAGAGAAAGATGGTAGCAAGTACAATCAACTAGAAATATATTTATCTGGAATTTCTAATAATTTGAAAGAGCTGGGGTTTAATTTTTATTATCTTTAGGGAAAATAAAAATTAGCTAAGCAACTAGCATAAGCATTATCATAGAAAAATATTTGCTAAAGAATAAAATTTTTAGGCTCAGTGCCTGTGTTCAATGACTAGGGTGCCAGCCATATACACCAGAGCTGGCTGGTTCGAATCCAGCCCGAACCTGCCAAACAACAATGACAACTACAGCCAAAAAATAGCCAGGCATTGTGATGGGCGCTTATAGTCCCAGCTACTTGGGAGGCTGAGGCAAGAGAATCACTTAAGCCCAAGAATTTGAGGTTGCTGTGAGTTATGACGCCATGGCACTCTACCCCGGGTGACAACTTGAGACTCTGTCTCAAAAAAATAAATAAATAAATAAAATAAAATTTTCACATTGGATATAATAGATCCAAGCTTGTTAGATAAAATCAACCAAAATGTGTTGCACACTTACACTTTGTGTGAGGCATAATGTCAGGAATTACTGATATCCTTCCTGGTGAATGAGACAGACACATAGACTCACCCTTCAAGAAGCATGGCATTCTCATATTGCCTTAAAGAATGGTCTTTGTCATTGAAGAGTGGTCTTTGAAAGACTCAAAATATTTTTTCAGCCACGTGAGGGTTTTTTCCCTCGAAAAGCACTTGATTCAGTCTTTTCACACAATGACCTCCCCAACTGTCTTCCTGAGGGTTTAGTGTAGCACAGAAACATTTCTGTACACTAGGCTCAACTGCATATATTAGATTGTAACATTTACACTCAAATTAGAAGGAAAAAGCTGAAAAAATTTTAGAGATGTTAAATTTGAATATATATCTGCATTCTTTATGATTCTTTTCTATATTGACCCAGACAATAATGTCTTCTATTTAATAAAAATGGTCTCTGCCCAAAGTGGCATTGCTGTACAGAGAGAAGCAGGGAAGCAGACCTTCCTGGAAGTTTCATCTTTTCTGTCCCATTAAAAAAAAAAAAATGGCTAGCATTTAAAACTAAAAATTGTTTATGTATATAAAAGATTGGCAACAATGTTCTTTCTCTATATAAAATTTTATTTGTAAAAGAAGGGAATAAGTACCACATGGTGGCAGTATTACTCAAATTACTGAAGTACTGTTAGGTTATGTTAAACTCTCTTTTTGTGTCCATTAGTATTTAAGGAGAGTTGACTAACTTTATAATTTCTTCCCTTGATTTTAATGAACGTTATGAAGAGAGATTCTCAAGGATCTCGCCTTTGGGGTGGAGTACCTTGAGTGAATGTTAATGTAGTGGTATCAGTGAGTAGAGGCATTGTCTTCTGTGCCATTCCAGCCCTAGAGGAGCGTCATGGCCTTTCTCTTGTGGAGCAGAGCAGAGACCCACATTAGCTTGCAGAGCATATGTCCTGTATAAGTTTTGACTTAGCAAACATTTTTCATGTAATGCTTTGTTGGATAGTCATTTAACACCTAGGTATATCAGTAAGGAATGTGCTTAAGTGAATCATGCCACATCTGAAAATTAGTGGCTTTAACAAGTGCTTATTTTTCTATCACCATAGCCAAAATCCAGAGTTAGACAGCCTAGGTTGGTCTGGTGGCTCCACAATGTCTGCCTTTTCTTCCAACTTTGCCTCCTATCTCCCTGAGAGTGTTGCCCTTATCCTTATGTTTACAGAGTAGCTTTTGGCGCTCCAGCCATTACATCTGCATTTTATGTAGTGAAGGGGAGAGCCAGTGGGAAATAGCTAGCAGTCTCTGTTACAGGCACATTACCATTCTAGAAAAAATCTGCATACAGCTAGAATGAAGAGAATGGAACGGTGTAATTATTAGGCTAAAATAAGCACTAAGTACCTGAGGGCTCAGGGGAGGAAATGGAAACAACTCCCAGCAGAGCTCTGAGAAAAATTTTCATAGAAGGGATGAAGTTCAGGCTGAGAAAAAAAAATAGATGTTAGAAAAAGTGGAGCAAATGTTGGTTAAAATTAGAGGCAAAAAAGTGTTCAGTAAGTACAGTAATTACAGGAGGTGGGAGGGATTGTGTTAAGGAATTTGTGAGCTAAAATGATGGAGAGAAAATTCCTTAAAAGGCCAACATAACCTAGAATTTTCACTTTACATCCTGATCTCTTGATTTTAGTTGAAGTGTCAGATTATTAAATAATGGGATAAAACATCATATTATTACAGTATCTGTTACATGTAGCATGTGATAAATGTGTTATATACATTAGGGTTTTAAATCTTGTGGGACTGGCCAGCTTTGTGATTGAAAAGAAATTTAATTTATTATATCTCTCATTTCCTCTCTAATGCCATTACTACCCAACCAGATTCATTGCCCACAGCTCAAGAGGAAGGCAGCATCCTGAGGCAGCATGTGTAACAGTGGAGAAAGAGTTTAATATCATAGGAAGCCATGAGAGGATGTGGGAGAAATTTCTCAAGTCTATCTTCCTGAGAATTTGGGGGCTTTTTAAGATAGTTTGGCAGTCAAAGGGCTAGCAAACTGAGTCTGCTGAACAGAAATTGACAAGTTGAGTCAACTTGAGTCAGATAAGTTGAGTCAGTTCCCTGGTGGGCCACTGGTCGGTTGGGTCAGTTGGTATGCCCAAAAGCAGGACCTGGAAGATATCTCAAAGATCAGCCTTAGGTTTCACAAGGGTGTTATTAGGAGAGCAGTGAAGAAAGCTAAGAATCTTTATGCCCGTCAGCTATGTGACTGCTGAATAGTAAGCAGTTATAGGAGAGCAAGCGAGGGAGCAATGGCTGATAATGTGTATTTTTTAAGTATATCTTTTCCTTTGCGGAGTTCAGACTCTTACCACAGTTCCCATGTTATGGCCTTTTATTAATTTTTTTTTTTTTTGCAGTTTTTGCCCGGGGCTGGGCCTGAATCTGCCACCTCTGGTATATGGGGCTGGCGCCCTACTCCTTTGAGCCATAGGCGCTGCCCTGGCCTTTTATTAATTTTATAGAAGGCAATTTCAATACTATTAAATTGCATCTTTAGTATAAATATTACAGTACAGTAACTATAGTAATAATAATAATTACTAACATTATAAGTGCTTAGTTTTAGACATTGTGTTAAGTACAATACACAAATGCTTGGTACTAATTTTAAATCAAGAGAAAATTATTCTAATTATGGACACATGAAAAACAAAGCTTTATTAGTGCTGAGATTTGTTCTAAAATTTTTCACCTTGGAAACAATATACATATGTAAATAAATACTAGTTTATATTCTTCCCTTTGTAATAGGTGTTGACAGCATCCCTCAGTTAAAAATATCAGCGTAAGTCCAGGCCGTGCGGCTCACACTTGTAATCCTAACACTTTGGGAGGCCAAGACAGGAGGATTGCTTGAAGCCAGGAGTAGTAGTGTAGCCACCTTCATTAATGATCTTAGATCTTCTGCATAACTTACTACTTCACCTTGCACTTTGATGTTACAGAGACAGCTTCTTCCTTGAGCCTTTTGAACCAATCTCTGCTAACTTCCAGTTTTTCTTCTGCAACTTCCACACCTCTCTCAGGCTTTACAGAATGAAAGAAAGTTAGGTCCTTGTTGTGTATTGAGTTTTGGCTTCAGACTGATTATAACTAGTTGGATCTTCTATCCAGACCACTCAGAATTTCTCCATGTCAGCACTAAGACTGTTTTGCTTTCTTATAATTTATGTGCTCATTTTCAGGTTCCTTCAAGAACTTTTCTTTGCAAAACCTGGTTAACTTTTTGGTGCAAGAGGCATAGCTTTCTGCCTATCTCAGCTTTTTAACATGCATTCCTCACTAAACTTAATTATTTCTAGCTTTTGATTTAAAGTGAGAGATAATGTGACTCTTCCTTTCACTTGAACACTTAGACACCATTCTGGGGTTATTAATTGGCCTAAATTTAATACTGTTATGTTTCAGGGAATAGAGAGACCCAAGCAGAAGGAAAAAGATGGGAGAATAGCTGGTCACTGTAGCAGTCAGAACGTATGTCAAATAGTAAATGTCACATATAAAGAAATATATAAGTTCTCTGTCTTATATAGGCAAGGTTGGTAGCACCCCCAAAATACAATTTTCATTTGATGTTACTCTGTGTAACTACAGCAATCACTGATCTGAGATCACCATAGTAGATGTAATAATGGAAATGTTTTAAATATTATGAGAATTCTCAAAATGTGACCTAGCAACACAAAGTGAACACAGACTTAGTGGAAAAATGATGATGATAGACTTACTTGACCAAGGGCTGCCACAAACCTTCAATAGGTTAAAAACACAGTATCCACAGAGTGTAACATCATAAGATGTGCTTGTATTCACTTACACATATACATTCATGTACTTAGTTATACTCATATATGCATACACATTTGCATATATGTATGTATATGTATATTCTTATGCTTAAAACAATGGTTGGATAAATTGTTAAAAATAATTAACCAAAGGGAAAGCAATGGAGCCAATAGCACAAAATATAGGAATAAAAGCTAGACTTCTTTGACTATATTTTGTTTTATAGATGTCATTTTGGAACCGTGTAGATGTTTTGTGTAATTTAAAAGAATCTAATCATAAAGAGCAATTCCTAAAAATCAAGTAAAATCTAGCAAATCTGTATATCTGGATGATGACATTGCTACTCAGAAGTCATTCCAAGAAACTTTAAAACACAGAAATTTGAACATTCCTAATGGAATATACCTTTAAAACAAAAAATTTAAAATAATATCTTAACTTGTTTTCAGCATGATTTTGTTGATGCTACTATTAGCATTGTTATTTCATTGAATCAGTGATTAAAAAAGTGATTATGTTGTTGTTTTAAGCATTGGAAAGAAACAGATACAACAGAGGAGAGTAATTAAAAATTTTGTAGTCCTTAATTTGAATTTGACTGTCAGTATGAATTAAGAAAAATATGTTTTTCCTAGCCTTGTCCACTGAAAAGTAAAAAGTAAGGACCAGCCTAATGGCAGTGAGCCACCATAGTGCTCAGTCTTTGAATTCCATTTGTGTGTGTGTGTGTGTGTGTGGTTTTTGGCCGGGGCTGGATTTGAACCCGCCACCTCCAGCATATGGTGCTGGCGCCTTACTCCTTTGAGCCACAGGCGCTGCCCCTGAATTCCATTTCTAAATCCAATGGTAGTTAGATACTTGCCAATTCCAAGTCTGGAGCAGATGTAAAGGATGAATACAGAGCATCAGGTCATGCCAGAAAGCAAAGAACTACTGAAAATTACCGGAGTTTTATCTAAAGCATTACAGAAGCAGCTTGAATACTCCTACTGGACAAACCCAGGACAGTCTGAGTACGAATGAAGAGAAATACTGTAATGAATTGAAAATTTTTCAATATGTTTAAATCCAGAAGTCATAGGAAGATGACAAACAAATGAGAAGAAACTCTTTCTAATCCACTTTAGAGGATAGTAGGCAACCAAGTTAACTATTTTTGAAACAGGGTAATAAGTATTTTGCCTTTCTTACAGTGTTTCATTTGCCTTTCCCCAGAGTAACCAAATAGTTAATGAGGAATAGTTTCTCTTCCTGTTAATTAATGAAGTCAGAACACTACCAACATCCTGTTGAGAGTATACAACCCACCTCTGAAAAATTCTTGCAAACCAAAACCAAACCCTTAATCTAATCAAATCTTTAGTTGTAACAACTAATTTACAGGAAAGAGAAGAGACAAAGGAATATGTTAGATTACATCAGGGGGTTTGTTCAGCAAAAAACAGACTGGGAAATTGTACAGAACAAATGACTCACTTGTTCTCAACCAATTGCAAGGAAAAAAGTAGAAGGGAAATCTATCAATTAAAAAGTACTTACGATGGCTCATACCTATTATCCTAGTGCTCCTAGAGGCCAAGGGTGGTAGATTGCTTGAGCTCAGGAGTTCAAGCCTGAGCAAGAGCAACACCCCATCTCTACTAAAAATAGAAAAACTAGCCAGTACACCTGTAGCTACTCGGGAGGCTGAGGCAGGAGGATCCCTTGAGCCCAAGAGTTTGAGGTTACTGTGAGTTGTGACGCCACAGCTCTCTACCTAAGGTGACAAAGTGATACCGTGTCTCAAAAAAAGAGTACTTAAGAAACCAATTCCAATATATCAATCTTACTTAGAGTTTGGTTCACATACACTGGGGGATAGATAAATAGAACATTTGTAAGACATTTGAGAGAACATGAACACTACTACCTTTACATTTAATAACATTAAAAGTTATTGTTGACTGGGAGAATATTTGTGAGAGATAGGTGGTCTTATTGGGTTTTTAAAAGAGGAATCTTGTCTTTCAAAGATACATGTTGAAACACAGCTTAAATGATGTACTATCTAGGATTTGCTTCAAAATAATCGGGGGGGGGTTATACGGAGCATTATGGAGTTGAGTCATGAGTTGAGAATTACTGATGCTGGATGGTGAGTACGTGAGGGATGATTATTCTCTCAACTTTTGTTTTAGTTTTTAATTTGTTACAGTGGAAAAATTAGACAAAGTAAGAAACTGATCACAGCAGCTTCATAAGAGTGATTCAAAACATAACAAAACCCCCAGTAACATAACTTGTTATTTTCTTATTGTTAAGTTTGCCACCTTTTTTTTTAAGTAAACCTGTTGTTTTGTATTAATTTTAGAGTTGCATAAAAAATTGCAAAGATGGGCAGCACCTCTGGCTCAGTGAGTAGGGTGCTGGCTCCATATACCAAGGGTGGTGGGTTCAAACCCGGCCCCAGCCAAACTGCAACAAAAAAATAGCTGGGCATTGTGGCGGGTGCCTGTAGTCCCAGCTGCTTGGGAGGCTGAGGCAAGAGAATCGCCTAAGCTCAGGAGTCAGAGGTTGCTGTGAGCTGTGATGCCAAAGCACTCTACTGAGGGCAACAAAGTGAGACTCTGTCTCTAAAAAAAAACAGACAGTTATGAACTGACTGGTTTAGCCAGAGCTGGGAAACAATTGGCTAAAGTAAAGAGGAATTTTGCCAAAGCAGTGGAACTACTGGTGGAACCGACTTCGCTGCAGACTTCCTTTGTTACTTTGGATGAGGCTATTAAGATAACCAACAGGCGTGTAAATGCCATTGAACATGTCATCATTCCCCGGATTGAACATACCCTTGCTTATACATCACAGAACTGAATGAGAGAGAGCAAGAAGAATTCTATAGATTAAAGAAAATACAGGAAAAGAAAAAGATTCTCAAGGAAAAGTCTGAGAAGGAGTTGTAACAACGGAGAGCAGCTGGAGCCTGCTAATCTTCTAGCTGAAGAGAAGGACGAGGATCTTCTGTTTAAATAATCTTTCTTGCTGTGATTCTTTTGGAAACCCTAACACTGGCTTCATTTTAGTTCACAGAGTATTAAGTTTGATTTGTGTGGCTGTTTATTTTTTGGCCTAAGAATTTACCTGGGTGTCTATTTATGGGATTACATTGCAGAATCATGATTTGGCAACCCTTTGTCATAGGTGAAAGAGCTTTGTAAAACCTGCTCAGGAATTTACTCCGCAGAAATGTCACCCAACTCCACTTACATCTGTGTTACATGATCTGCTTACCAAGCATATTAGGAAATACCCCTAAGGAAACACTAGTGGTCTCAGGCCACCTACTGTGGAGCAGCCTTCCTTCCTACCCATTGCAAACCTGGGCGCTGTTGTCAGAGATTGCTGCAGTCATCCTTGTGTTGCTGTGGTACTTTTCTTCTCAAGCTTTGTGAAATCAACTTATTTTTCTTTGCATGACAAATGTATCTTGTCTGACAGCAGTTTTACCAGTTTAAATGTGATTAAAGTATAAACAGAGTAAAATGATTTAAAAAAAAATTACAAAGATAGTATACAGAGTTCCCATGCACTCTTCACCCAATATCTCCCTTTATTAGTATCTTATATAACCATGTCCCATTTATAAAAACTAAGAAACCAACAATGGAACATTACTATTAATATAACACCAGACTTTATTTGGATTTTACCAGTTTTTCTATTATAGTCTTCTTTCTGTTACAAGATCTCATCCAGGGTACCACATTGAATCTAATCACCCTACTTTTATTTAATCTGTGACAGGTTCTCTGTCTTTACTTATTTTCATGGCCTTTGCAGTCTTGGAATACTAGCCAAGTATCCTGTCGAATGTCTCCCAATCCGGATTCTTCTGTTGCTTTTCATATGATTAGATTATGAAATTGGCTGTTGGCTTTCTTCTGATTAGATTATGGGGAGGCTACCCACACAGGTGAAGTACCTTCTCGTCATATTACATTGGGAGGTACGTGCTATCAACATGGTGCCAATGATGATACGATGGCTTGGTTGAGGTAGCATTTGCCAGGATCCTCCACTATAATGTTCGTATTTTTCCCTTTCTATATTCTATTTAGAAGCAAGTCACTAATTCTAACCCACCTTCAAGCTGGGTTGGGGGATGTTTACACTACTTTCTGGCGGGGAGATGTGTTGGGGATTCCAAGACCATCTGTGGATTCAGTGATTCACTGGGAGAACTCACAGGACTCAACATATGGTCAGACTTGTGGCTGAGCTTTATTTCAGAAAAAGGTAAAATCAACAAAGGGATCAGGTGCCTTAGGGAGAAGTGTGGAGGAAACCAGGCAGAAGCATCTAAGATGCTACCTTACTGTGTAGTCACACAGGGTACACTTAACTTTCCCAGCAACCAGTTGTGACAATACACATAAAATATAATCTACCAGGGAAGCTTGCCCAGGAGTCCTGGGCTTTTAATGGGGACTGGCCAAGCAGGCATCTCTGCCTAGCACGTACCAGACTTCCAGAAAGACAGAGGTGTTTAGCATCGGCTTTTATAATATATGGAAAGTTTTATACCAGTGTAGGGAACTATTTATTAGTCAAGTTTCTAGCCCCTAGCCAGGGCTAACCTTAAAAGTAGGACTAAGGATAGCAGTCACAGGCCTTCAATGTTAATTCTTTTCTGTAGAGGGAGGTATCATATCATTACTTTTACCCGCCATTTTTATTTTGAGGAAACAAACAAAAGAATTAGATAATGGCACACAGGCCAGGTGATAATCCTAGCACTGTGGGAAGCCACGTCAGGAGGATTACTTGAGGTCAGAAATTTGAGACTGTCCTGAGCAAGAACTAGACTCCATCTCTACAAAAAAATAGGAAAATTAGCTGGGCATGATGGCACATGCCTCTGTCCCAGCTACTTGAAATGCAGAGCCAGGAGGATCCCTTGAGCTCAGTGAGCTGTGATAATACCACTGCACGTTAGCCCAGGTGACAGAGTCAGACCCTAACTCACAAATAAACAAAAAAAAAAAAATAGCATATCATAATAGAAGCTATGTGATATAAGAATGGCAAGATTAAATTTAAAATCAGATCAAGGGTGTCTAATTTCTTTATAACGAAGTACGTAACAATCTGTGATTTTTCTTGTTTTTGCATTTCTCTTGCTCACTTTTAAACACTGCTATAAAAATATTACTCATATTGCAACTTTTGGAGTGTTTCATAATTTTAAAATATGCCTCCAGGTTGTGAGGCATTTATTGCCAAATAATTAGAAGAAGGCTGTGTAAATTTCAGTAATAAGTAATTACTTAGCAACCAAAACCTAGGTTGAGATCCCAGAAAGTAATTACTAAGGTTTAAAACACAATATGTATTAGTCATTTACTTTCTTTTAATAGGAAAAACGTGGTCTTCGAGAAATGCGAGTGCTTGAAAATTTGAAGAATATGGTCCATGAAACAAACGAACATACTCTTCCCAAATGTAGAGAAACAATGCAGGACAACTTAAGCCAAGTTCTTCAAAGATGTAAGCCAGTGATATTTTTATTATTGCTTTTCATTTCAAATGAGTGCTATAAAAAAGTGTGTTTTCTTGAGTATTATGATGGGAGGGGGAGAGGAATTCTTACCAAGGACATACATAGTATGAGAGGAAAACCCAGTCTCAGAGAAAGTGGTTAATATGTGTTACCATTGATGTGAAGACCATTAATCTCCAAAGCAAGATCTGTGTGCATCTGCAGTATACAAAATAATCCTTTTGGCATGTGAGAAATTTAAAAAACGTTTTTCCTTTTTAAAAAATGTATTTATCTATAAGAGAAACATTTGATGACCAGGAACATGGAGAATATGAAATGAAGCTTCTTTTTTAAATAGGACACTAGAGGTTTTAGCCTGTAAAAAAAAAATCTTTTCATAAATGTTTGTAGTTGATCATTTTTTCATTAAGAAAAAGATTTTAATGGGGAGAGATTTTTGATCAAAAGGAATATAAATATTCTTTAATATCAAGCTATAACATAAAAGTATATTAGTAACTGATTTTAAAATTAGAAGTATGGAAGAAACTCGAGGCTCTTCTCATCTAGTCTGACAACAGTTAGTTTGTCCAAAGAGAGATAATGACAAATTACCTGAAGTGCATATGGAAACATATATCCGGGGGTATAAAAAACAAAGCACAAAACTGACCTGTAATAAGCAGGAGAGAGACCTTGGTTAGTAATTGAGTTTAATAAGCCTCTATGTACAAGTTAATGATCTTGGGTACTCTAATTCTAAAAAAAGGTTGGAAAGGATAGCTCCCCTGAGATCACGTTTGGTTTCTTTGAGTGACAGAGCAGAAAGTCTAAAATTTTATTTTTGGCTTTTGCATTTTACTACAAACGTGTCCTTGTTTGTTCATATTCTCATGTTCTTAATCCTGAAAAATGTTCTAAATAATTATGCTAAAGGGAAAACTCCAATTATTATCAATAAGAATGTTTTTGTATGTGTTTAGACATCCACACATTGAGCAGATAAAAGTGAAATAGAAAAATATTACTGATAATTTGGAATCCACATGGTAAATGTGTTTTCTTGAAAGAATTAAAATACACAAAGTGCAAAGTTAATAATTAAGGTTTTGACATGCGTGGAATACTTTGAGTCTTATTATTAGCTTCAGAAACAAAGCATTAGCTTTCAGAGTGGTTTTCTTGCTAGAATTAGTGAAAGCTTCTCACTGGGCTTCAACATAAGTATTTTCTGGTGCCTATTATGCTGAGTGTCACAGATATAATGGAGATAATTCTCTGCCTTTAAAACTGATATATTTTTAAAAATTAACCAGGGCCCAGATGTCTTTTCTGGCAAATTTCATGTTTAAAAACTTAACATTTTAAATCATGAGTTTACTTGTTTATTTTTGCTACTAATTGATCAGGGAGTTTTACAGAATGTTGAACATTTTTATATACCTTTTGGTTATCTGTGTATCTTCTACTGAGAAATGTCTATTCAGATTTTTGGTCTGTTTTTAATTTAAATTATGTGATTTTTTACTGTGGAGTGGTTTGCATTCCTTATATATTCTGATTATTAATTCCTAGTCAGATGGGTAGTTTACAGATATTTTCTCTCATTCTGAGGGTTGTCACTTGATTGTTTCCTTTGCTTTGCAGAAGCTTTTGAGCTTGATGTAATCCCAATTATCTATTTTTGCTGTAGTTGCCTGTGCTTTTGAGGTCTTACACAAAAGGTCTTTGCTTTAGTGTTCTGAAGCATTTGCCCAATGTTCTCTTCTAGTCATTTCATAGTTCCACATTTTAGATTTAAGTCTGGAATCTATTTTGAGTTGATTTTTGTATTGTGAAAGCTAGGGTCTTATTTCATTTTTCTACATGTTGTTTTTCAGTTTTCCCAGGAAAGAAGCTATTCTTTCCTCATGGCACTTTTGTTGAAAATGAGTTGACTGTAAATGTGTGGATCTATGCCTGGGTTCCTTTTTCTGTTTCATTTGTTCATGTTTCTGGTTTTTTGCCACTACCATCCTTTGTAGTGTACCTTGAAGCCTAGTCATTAGTATTTTGATAGGAATTACATTGAATCTGTAAATTACTTTAAGTAGTATTGTCATTTTAACAATATTAATTCTTCCAGTCCATGAGCATGGAATTTCTTTTTATTGATTTATGTCTTCTTCAATTTTTTTATCAGTGTCTTATGATTTTCCTTGTATACATCTTTCTGTAGTTGAATTGATTGCTAGGTATTTCATATTCTTTGTAGCTATTGTAAATGGGATTACTGTCTTGACTTCTTTTTCAGATTATTCACTGTTGGTGTATGCAAATGCTACTGATTTCTAAATGTTGGTTTTGTATTGTGTGACTTTACTGAACTTATTATTCAGTTCTTGTAGATTTTTGGTGGACTCTTTATGGTTTTCTAAGTATAAGATCATGTCATATGCAAAGAAATTTAACTGGACTTCTTTCTTTCCAGGTTAGATGTTCTTTCTTTCTTTCTCTTACTTAATTGCTCTGGCCAGGACTTCTAGTATTATGTTGAATAGAAGACATGAAAGTGGACATTCCTGTCTTGTTCTAGATCTTAGTAGAAAGGCTTTCAAAACTTTTCCTGTTCAGTATGTTGTTAGCCATGGGTTTGTCATTATGTGGCTTTTATTATTTTGAGATGTGTTCTTTCTATACTCAGTTTGTTGGGAGTTTTTACGATAAAGAAACGTTGGATTTTATCAAATGCTTTTCCAGCATCTATTGAAAAAGGATCATACAGTTTTTGTCTTTTGTTCTATTAATGTGATAGATCATATTTATTGATTTGCATGTGTTTAACTATCCTTGCATCCTTGGGATACATTCTTCTTGATTATAGTGAATAATCTTTTTTAATATGTTGCCAATTACATTTTAAACTTTATTTGGGG
Organism: Arctocebus calabarensis; assembly: GCA_963573935.1. Lineage (NCBI taxonomy): Eukaryota > Metazoa > Chordata > Mammalia > Primates > Lorisidae > Arctocebus > Arctocebus calabarensis. Next base: position 6,519 of record CAUYON010080265.1, on the reverse strand, counting down.
GATTCTGTTGAGGATTTTTGCATCTGTGTATATCAGTGACATTGGCTTTTAGGTTTTCTTTTTTTATTGTGTCTTTTATTTTGGTAGCAGAGTAATGGTGGCCTTGTAGAATGAGTTTGAAAATATTCCCTCCTCTTCAGTTTTTTGGAAGCATTTGAGTAGAATTGGTATTAATTCATCTCTAAATGTTTGGAAGAATTTAGCTTCCAAAAGCCCTGGATCCTGGGCTTTTCTTTAATGGGAGATTTTTTCAGTCCTGTTTCTCATTATTGATTTGTTTATGTTTTCTGTTTCTTAATGCTTCAATATTTGTAGGTTGTGTGTGACTAGGAATTTATCCATTTCTTCTCCAAATTATTGGAGTGTGGTTGTTCATAATAGTCTGTATTGATTCTTTGTATTTCAGTTAATACAAAGGTCTCAATTGTTACATCTCCTTATACACTTCTGATTTTATTTTTTGGGATCGTCTCTTTTTATTCAAACTAAAGGTTTATTTATTTATTTATCCTTTAAAACATTGGCTTTTTATTTTATTGATCAGCTTTCTTTTTTAAGTCACAATATCTTCTTAGTCTCAATTTCATTTACTTTTGCTCTGATATATATTATTTCTTCCTTTGTACTAATTTCGAGATTGGCGTGTTCTTGCTTTTCTAGTTCCTTGAGGTGCATTCTTAGGTTATTTGAAGTCTTTCTCCTTTCTTGACATAGACATTTATTGTTATCAGCTACCTTCTTAGTGTTTTTGTCATATGCCATAGATTTAGGTATATTGTATATCCATTTTCATTTGTTTCAATAAATTTTTAAATTTATTAATTTCTTCCTTGACCCATTGGTAGTTCAGGAACATGTTTAATTTTCACATGTTTGTGTAGTTTCAGAGGTTCTGCTTATTACAGTTTTATTCCATTATGCTCAGAAATGATACTTGTTATAATTTCTGCTTTTCTGAAATTGTTGAGATTTATTTTGTGGCCTATTTTGAGAGGTGTTATAAGTGCTGATAAAATAATGTATATTTTGCAGCAGTTTGATGAAGTATTCTGTAAATGTTTGGCCTGTTTGTTCTAATGTATACTTTGGTGTTTCTTTGTTGATTTTAAGTTTAGGTGATCTATTACTGAGAGTAAGATGTTGAAGTCCTCTACTGTTATTGCATTGCAGTCTGTCCCTTTAGATCCACTAATGTTTGCTTTATATATGTAGGAGCTCCAGTATTGGGTGCATAGATATTTATAATTATTATATCCTCTTGTTGAATTTACCCCATTATCATTGTATAGTAACTTTCTTTGTCTCTTTTTATAGTTTTTGACTTACAAAATATTTTATCTTACATAAGTTTAGCTACTCATGCTCTTCTTTTGGTTTCCAGTTGCATAGAATATTTTTTTCCACCCCTTCACTTTCAGTCTGTGTGTCTTTATACATGTAAATGCTAGATAGGTTTCTTGTAGGCAGCATATAGTTGGGTCTTGTTTCTGTATCCATTTAACTACTCTGTGTCTTCTAAGTTGAGAATCAAGTATATTTACATTCTGTATTACTATTGATAAGTAAGAACTTATTGCCATTTTGTTTCTTGTTTACTGGCTGTTATGTAACTCCTCTTTTTTTCTTACTGCCTTATTTTGTGCTTAAGTGATTTTCTCTGGTGGCATGTTTTAACTCATCACTTTTTGATTTCTTTGTGAATCTGTTAATTGGTTTTTACATTGTGATTACCATCAGGCCTGCAAAAAACATAGATATAACAAGTTATTTTGAAGAGATAGCAACTTGTCTTCAATCAGAAAGAAAAGAATAAAAACAAATAAAAAATTAAAAGGAATCTCTACATTTTAACTCTACCCACATTTTGACTTTACGTTGTCTTAGTTTGTATATTTTATATTGTCTATCTCTTAGCAGGTTGCTGCAGCTATTATTATTTTCGATGGATTTGCCATTTGGGTTTCATACTAGAGTTATAAGTGCATTGTAAATCACAGTCACAGTAGCAGAGCATTCTGGATTTATCTATCTACTTAATTTTACCAGTGGGTTTTATACCTTCAAATGTTGTTTCTTTTTTTATGTTTATGTTATTTTCTTTCAGATTGAGAAACTTTTAGCATTTCTTGTAAGTAAGGTCTGGTAGTGGTTAATACTCTTCATTTTTATTTCTGTGGGAAAGACTTCACGTCTTTCTCGTGTTTCAAGCATAGCTTTGCTGGATGTAATATTCTTGGATGGCAGCTTTTTTTGTTTTTTTTTTACTTTGAAAACTTTGAAAATGATGTCCCTGTTGGCCTGTATGGCTTCCATTGAGAAGTCTACTGCCAGAAACACCAGAGCTCCTGTGTATGTTATTTGCTTGTTTTCTCTTGCTGCTTTAGAATCCTCTCTTTTGAGAGTTTGATCACTATATGCCTTGGGGTAGTCTTATTTGATGTTCTCTGACCTTCTTATACCTGGATATTTATATCTTTTTCAATTTTTCAAAGTTAAGTAGTGTATGTGTAGGGGATCTTTCGTCCCCTTGGTCATGTTCAGCTCTCTCCTGAATATCAATAATTCTTATTTGGTCTACTGAGGTCATTTTCCATATCATGCAATCTTCATTTCTTTCTAGTGTTTCCATTTTTCTTCTCTGTGTATAGCTTGTCCTTCAGCTCACTGATCCATTCTGCTGTTGAGAGCTTTTAATAAATTTTTTAGTTCAGCAGATGTATTTATTAGTTCTAAGATTTCTAGGGTTTTTATTGTATTTCAATTTCTTTGTTCAGTTTTTGTGATAAATTTCTGACTTGCTTTTTTGTGTTATCCTAGAGATCACTGAGTTTCCTTAAAACTCTGTGAATTATTTCTATTTCTTGGCTAGAGAGTCCATATGTCATTACCTTATTAGACTTAGTCACTATATTTTTGCTTTGTCTTCAGGCAGAGGTCACAATTCCCTGTTTGCTATCATTTCTTCTATCATTTCTTATAAATGTATATACACATTACAGGATTCCAGTTTTATCCAACTTGCTTTGGTTTTTATTGGATATGTTTGCTGAGAGAGTCTTTGTAATTTACTTATTGATTTTCTTTTGTTTTTCCACAAGGTCACTGGCCTCCTTTTCAGCAATAGAGGGGGCCTTAAGCCCAAAATTATGTTAGTTCTAGTAAAAAATCAGAGTACCACCCATCCTGAATTGGGGAGGTCCCAAAGAGGATATTCCAGTAGGGTGAGAAGGCTGGCTAGGGGGGTTGTGCCCAGGGACCTATGGAATGAACCTCCTAGCAGGAGCATCCAACTTTTTTTCTGCCATACATTTGAAAATGAAGAGGTGTCTTGGGCCGTACATTAAATACACAAACACTAATGAAAGCTGACTAGCAAAAAAAGGGGCAGGGGGGCCTGTGCATACTTTTCATGATATCCAACACCACAGATAAGCAAAAAATGTCCTCACAAAGTCAGCATGTGGCTTGTGGGCCACAGATTGGACTGCATGGTTGCTAAACAGCCACCGTAATTTGTCATCTTCTTTGACTGAGTTACAGAGCAGAGGTTCCAGGGCTGGGGATGGTAGCTCTACTTCCCCCTTTTGTCTCTAGCTGTCACTATATTTCTCTCTTCAGGCACTCCCAGTGCTTCCCATGTATTGAAGCAGGAATAGATTTCCTACCAGAGAACCCACAATAGGGGCAAAGATGGTGTCACTCTCAATCTCATGTTTTCCAGTGTAGAGACCAAGAATTGAGGAAATTTTTCCATACACTTGATTTTGAGTGGCAAGAGGTGTTATAGATATGGAAGTTCAGTTCTTATTCTCTGATAATAGTTTTTTATTTTGCCATATACTTGATTTTGAGTGGATTAAGGCAAGAGGTGGTATAGATATGGAAGTTCAGTTCTTCTTATTCTCTGGTAATAGTTTTTTCACTTCTGTGTGACTCTGGGAATTGTCTCATTCTTAAGGGTTTGGGGATATTACTGGTGATAATCTAGGCAATATGTGTTTTTTCTTGGTATTTTCTGGGGAGAGTGAAGCAAGCTTGCTTCTACACCACCATTTTGGAACCAGAAGTCCTGAAATTATTTTCTTATATATGTATTTGAGGTGTTTCACATAGCTATTATGGTAGAAATTTGTTCTCTTTTATGTTAGGAAAATCAGGACATTGTTAACTAGGTATGTGGCATCATAACTCTGTCTGTGGTGCTAATCTACTTGAATAATCTTTTGGTTAAGAGAAAAGCATTTGATAATTATTTGACTTTAACTCAGTATAGTCTCCTAAAAAATGAGACAACAAAGGAAATTGTTTCATGCTGAATTAGGAATGGATAGTGATAGGGGTGTGATAGGAAGGTTCAAAGAAATGGGCTCTTGGTCTCACTAGTTTTATTTGTTTATTTTTGTGACAGAGTCTCACTATGTTGCCCTGGGTAAAGTGTCGTGGTCTCATAGCTCACAGCAACCTCAAACTTTTGGGCTTGAGATCCTCCTGCCTCACTCTCCCAAGTAACTGGGATTACAGGCACCTGCCATGACACCTGATTATATTTTTAGAGATGGGGTCTTGCTCTTACTCAGACTGGTCTTGAATTCCTGAGCTCAGACAATCTACCTGCCTCAGCATCCCAGAGTGCTAGTCACTAATTATTTAGAAAGGGAGTGTTTGGTGTAGTAATTTGATTTTCGAAAAGCAAGTTTCATAAATTCAGAAAGTAAACATTTCCTATTGTGTGGCAGAAGGGTTAAAAAGTGAGTTACTTCAAAGGAATTGAGATTTTTTTAAATGGATGTTCTGTGTAAACATAAAAACAAGCTTGATGAGGAACAAAAGTGTGCAAGTGTGCCTTGGTCAGATGTGTTCTAATTAACTTTTAAAGGATGTAACAAATGACAAAATAAGTGACATAGCCCTGCAACTCTTTTAAATTAAGGTCAGAATGACCCAAGAATGATAATGGCCCTAAAGAGTGCAAATAGATTTTTAACTTACATTCACTAAAGCCGGATGGTGAGGGAAGGGGAACCAACCCAGGAAATGATAGAACCACTGCTTAAGAAAGATGATGTAATATTAAAACACCCCAGAAAGAAGGCAGATCTAATCAACGCCCATTTTGTTTTGTTATATTCTTTTCTTTTGGAAAAAACAATGACTAGGAAATGAATTTTTAGTACTTAAATATTATCTTTGATAACTAAAATTAATGGTTACAGATAAAAACAAGACTTTTTGGGGAAACAAATCTTTCTCTTTTACCATATTCCCACTGGGAGAGGCCTAACATTTTTCTGAGAAAGAAATCATAATCCCTGCCCTGTTATGAAACTTGTGATTTAATTGGATCCAAAGTCGGGTGGGGTAGGAAGGCATAACTGTAAAACAATTAGACAAACCTCCAGTGAAGCAAATGCAAGATACAGAGGTGGGATGGACACATACCTAGTGATGGAATTTCAAACCAGGGAAAATCCTTATATGGAAAGGACTCATCTGAGGTCTTTATGAAGGTAGTAAAACCTTGAACTGAGCTTTTGAAATAAAACATTCTAATTAGAGGAAAGACATAAGGAAGGTACTTTCAGTAGGGGATAGTATAGTAAATAGAATAGTGGTAATATTTGAAGAACAAATGATTCTAAATGGTTTTTATTCTTAATATTTAAATTTGTACTTTTAAGCATACCATCTATTGTGTTATTTCATTTAATTTTTATGTTAATTCTGAAGTTCTGTCATTAGTTTTTATGCTTATTTTTGTTTTGGAGGGTGTTGAGACAGGATCTCACTATGTCTTCCAGGCTGGAGTGCAGTGGCACCATCATAGCTCACTGCAGCTTCAACTCCTGGGCTGATGGGGTCCTCCCATCTCAGCCTCCTATGTAGCTATAGGCATGCCTAGTTAATTTTTTTCAAAACTTTTTTAATAGAAATTATTAAGTTCTCTGTGTTGCCCAGGCTTGTGTTGAAGTCCCAGGCTCAAGCAGTCCTCCTACCTTGGCCTCCCAAGGTGTTAGGATTACAGACATGGGCCTCTGTGCCTGTCCTGTTATGCTTCCTTTGCAAATGAGAAACTTAAGATGTTGACAGGTTAGGAGCAGCAAGTAGAACAGTGCCTGACACCTAGTGAATGCTCAATAAATACTTGATGAACAAATGAGTGGGTGAACAGTCCTGCCCGAGATCAGTACACAATGAAGTGCTCAAGCCTAGATTTGACTAACGCCGACTTAGCCAGCACACTACAGATCTTTATTTGAATGAAGCGAGAACATTTATGAAGAGAAATAAAATGTACCTAGATGACAAAATTTGAACACTTGAGGAATTAAAACTGGTTTCACTGATGAAATAATAAAAGAAGCAGTAGAGTATTTTTTTTTCATTTTTTTTTTTTTTTATTGTTGGGGATTCATTGAGGGTACAAGAAACCATGTTACACTGGTTGCATTTGTTAGGAAAAGACCCTCTTACAATCGTGTTTTGCCCCCAAAAGGTGTGGCACACACCAAGACCCCAAGA
>CAUYON010080264.1:0-10603 GCA_963573935.1 Arctocebus calabarensis | reverse complement strand
TGCTAAGAAGAATATGTTCCAGCTCCATCCATGTAAACACAAAAGAGGTAAAGTCTCCATCTTTCTTTAAGGCTGCATAGTATTCCATGGTATACATGTACCACAATTTATTAATCCATTCGTGGGTTGATGGGCTTTTGGACTTCTTCCATGACTTAGCAATTATGAATTGGGCTGCAATAAACATTCGGGTACATACATCTTTATTATGATGTGATTTTTGGTCTTCAGGATTATATATACCCAATAAAGGAAAGATTGTTAATTAAATTATTTTTGAAAAAAGTTCAAAGCACAGTAAATATCTTTTTCTTTCTTTTTTTTTTTTTTTTTTTATCAACATGATTTAAGTGCACTGTGGAAGCTTAACTATAGGTTAAAGTATGCTGTGAAATGAAAAGATGGAAAAACACTGCATGGAGATATTTTGTTAAAATGCCTAAAATGTGAAAATAATGCTTAGAACCATGTGAACCCTCCAAGCAAGAAAATAAGACAGCTTCTAAGAACTTTGTCGGTTCTTAGAAATGGGGTGTGGGTGTTGTTTTAACTGCATGGAAGAAGCCACGGTCAGATTTATGGACAACTAAGATTTTAATAGGTTGACGAAGAGACAGAGGTCAAAATGGAAAGGGTCTTCTGGGCCATCAACTTTTTTACAGAGATAAAAAAGGAAAAACCCTCCAGTTTCAAATATACCCATTTTCAAAGGAAAATCAAATATTTTTCAGAATACAGAGCTTAAATCCCAGTGGGTATAATCATTTATAGGAGAGAATAACAGATGATATATCACTATCTAGAGGAAAAAAACAGACACTAGTCACAAAGATTCGCTGCCCTGGAACAGGAACCCCAAAAGATCGTGTGGCTGGACCTCAAAATCGCTACTGACAACAATGTGCTGTGGTCGTTCTCCCATTCCATTCCTGTTTGAAAGTGAGCAGCCGCTGTGATTACCCCATTTCATATATAATGCAGTGAGTGCTCTTTGGTTCCTTTCTCATTCTTTCCCTTTTCCCTTTCTTCACTTCCCACTTTCTCTTCTCTCTCTCTCTCTCTCTCCTTTCCTTCCTGACTAAACCTTGGCAAATAATCTGTCATAGCCAATTTATTATTTTTTTATGTCTCATAATGTCTATGATTTTTTCCTGTGTGTAGAAAAAATCATGTATTGGGTGTGTTTTGTTCATCTCACTTCATTACCCTTTTAAAGTGGTCTTGTCTTGATTTCTGTGAGATTGTTTATTTAGGAGAATGCCCACACCACGCCAATGAACCCCAAGAAAACATCAAAAAGGAATTAAGAAGCCTATCAGAGAAATTTCAAATACATGGAAACGATAAAATGCATCAGGCAGAAAGTCTAGAGCTTAAGAATTCAATTGGCAAACTGAGAAATGCATCCGAGTCTTCCAACAGCAGAATTACTAAGCAGAAAAGAGAATTACTGAACTTGAGGACAGAGTATTTGAAAATACACAGAAGAGAAAAAGAAGACAATAAATAAGAATAAAACATGTCTATAAAATCTAGAAAATAACCTCAAAAGAGTAAATCTAAGAACAATTGTCTTTAATGAGGAGGGAGAGAGAAAATTGAGTAAAAAGTTTATTGCAAGAAATAATAGAAGAGAATGTTCTAAGCCTAGAGAAACAAATCAATATTCAGGTGCAACAGGCCACAGAGCACCATGCAAATTTAAACCAAAAAGGCATTTAATAATCAAGGTCCAAAAGTCATTGATGAAGACAAGAAATAAAAAAGAAAAAAATGAACATATAAAGAAATGCCAATATGTCTGGCAATAGACTTCTCAGTGGAACCTTGTAGACCAGGGCAGAGTGGCAAGGCATATTCAAAGTGCTGAAGGGGAAAAGAAAAAAGACTTTAATACTACAATATTATATTCTGAAAAAATATCCTTCAAACATGAAGGAGAAATATACTTTCTCAGACGCACAAATGTTGAGATATTTCATCAACAGCAGAAATGTACAAAAAAAATGTTAAGAGGAGTTTTTCAAACTGAAGAAGGAAATAAATGAACATTAAGAAATATTCTGACATTTCTCACTGATAACAGAAGGAAATGAAGGAAATACAGAATAACACAAGTACAGAATATTCTATTGCTGTACCTGTGGTTTATAAATGACTTGCATCTTGTGTAGGAAGATTACTAGACAACTCTTTCAAATATTAGTATGTAAAAAAGTGCTGTAAAAAGTATGAATAGAAACAAAAAGTAGGGGGATACAGTTAAAGGATGGAATTTCTGTTAGATTTACCTTTCCTATATTATTTGTTACCAGGATTTTTATATATTTAAGTTAATGGCTGGAATTTTGTTTGGTTTTGCTTGTAGTTTTTGTATAAGCCTCATGAGAACATGAAAGTCATACAACAGACACACAAAAATGAAGAACAAGAACTTAAAAACATACTGTAAGAGTATGAGTAACTATACTTCTATCATAAAAAATAGATATTAAGACATAAAGTGTAAAAGGAGACAAGGAATGTTATTATATAATGATAAAGAGGTCGATTCAGCAAAAGAATATAGTAATTCTTAATATTTATGCTGCCAATACCTAAGTTCCTGTGTGTGTGATGTATATATTACCCAAACAAAAGAGAGAGATGGCCCCAATTTAATAATTGTGGAGACCTCAACACTTCCACTTCAGCACTGGACAGATAGGTGATCCAGAAAAATGTCAACAATGAAACTTTGGACTGAATCTGCACTGGACCAAATGAACATAATGGATATTTACAGCTGCAGATTTCCTGTTCTTCCCCTTGCATCATTAGTTATTCGGAAGAATAGACCATATATTAGGCCTGAAAACAAAGAATTAAAAAAAAAAAAGTTTCTTTGACCACAGTGGAATAAAACTAGAAATAAATAACCAGAAGGATATTGGAAAATAAATACATGGAAATTAAACAATATGCTCCTGAATGACCAGTGGGTCAATGAAGAAATTAAAAATGAAACTCAAAATTTTTCTCAAAACAAGTTAAAATGAAACCATAACATATCAAAACCCACGGAGGATAGTAAAAGAAGTGATAGAGGACATTTTATAGCAAAAAATTTCCTACATCAAAAAAGTAGGAAAACTTCAAATAAACAATCTATCAATGCATGTTAAATAGCTAGAAAAACAAATCTAAAATTAGTAGAAGGAAATGAATAATAATCATCAGAGTGGAAATCAGTAAAAGTTAAACCAATGAAACAAACAAAAAAAAGATAAAATATAAAAAGTTGGATATTTTTAAAGATAGAAGGATCTTCAGCCAGACTTCGAAAAAAAGAGAGAAAACTCAAATAAATAAAAAGAAAACATAACAACTGTTGCTGCAGAAATCCAAAGGATTTTCATAGAGATTACTCTGAGCAGGTCTATGCCAATAAACTGGAAAACTTAGAAAACTTGGATAAGTTCCCAGACATACACAACCTACAAAGATCGAAAGAGGAAGAAATCCAAGCCTGAATAAACCATTGACAAAGAACATGTTTAGGTAAAAGCCCAGGACTGATAACTTCCCTGTGGAATTCTATCAAGTATTCAGAGAATAATACCAACCATAGTTTAAACTGTTCCAAAAAAAAAAAAAAAAAATGAGGAGGAAGGGAAACTCTCAGACTCACTCTAATAATCTGGAATCCCCTGGATACCACCAAATAAAGTTGTAATAAAAAAAGGAAATTATAGGGAACATCTCTGATGAACATGGATTTAAAAATTCTTCAACAAAATACCAACAAACTAAACACATTAAAAGATTATTCACTATGATCAGGTGGGATTCATTCCAGGCATACAGGATAGTTCAACAAATCAACCAATCTGCTATATCAAGAAAACGAAGGTCAAAATTATATGATCACTGAAGGCTATCTGTAACAGTACGATCAAAACATTTCTGAATGTATATGAATCGTGCCCTATGATTGCACCAATGTACAGAATTATGATTCAATAAAATTATAAACAAAAATTATATGATCATTTGAATTGATGTAGAAAAAGCAATCAATAAAATTCACAGAGCTTGGAATATTAGTTGAATGAAATGAATTGAAACATTGTCTTGTCATTGAGGATTTAAATAAGGGATCCTCAAACTTTTTTAAAAAAGGGGCTAGTTTACTGTCCCTCAGACTGTTTGAGGGCTGAACTATAGTTAAAAAAAAAAAAAAAAACTATGAACAAATACTTATGCACACTGCACATATCTTATTTTGAAGTAAAAAAACAAAATGGGGGTTGCACCTGTGGCTCAAAGGAGTAGGGCGCCAGCCCCATATACCGGAGATGGTGGGTTCAAACCCAGCCCTAGCCAAAAACTGCAAAAAAGAAGGAAAAAAAAGGGAATGATTACAAATTCAATATTTAAAATGAACAAAAAAAGGCACCCCCTATTTGCCAAAAAAGAAAGACCTCCTAACTTCAGAAATAAAAAAGTCCCACCTAACGGCTAAAAAAGGCCCTGTTAACTATAAAATAATAATAAAAAAGACCTCCTAACTTCAAAAATAAAAATAAATCCTAACTTGTTCTTGCCTGTGTCCTCAACAGCAGCAGGCTCTGCACAGGCAAGTTTGTGACTCTTCCGATCATGAGTTTCAGTCTCACCCGAGACAGAGAGAAGGAGGGGAGTCAGAGGGTGCATTGCACATTCCACATGTGTGCACTGCGGCCTGGGACGAGTCGCTGCTAGCAGGATAGGCACTGGCAGCAGAAACACCTGCAGGTGGGATAAATGTCCTCAGCAGGCCACATGTGGACTCCTAATTTAAATCTTCAATCTCCTTAATTTTAGATATCTCCATCCCCATACCTTCCATCAGAGCAGATTGTGTCATGGCTTGTCTTTAAGAGTGTTCAGTCAAAAATTATGGAAGACTCTTTTCTTTCTGCAAGTTTAGAAACAAAAAACCAAACCTCAATCATAAGTGGATTTAGTAAATAAGAAACATATATTTAGAATTATTTTCCATAAGTTATAGTGAATTATTTATTACCTGTATTTGTTTCTGGGGACTATGCTAGCGAGATTCCAAGTTTGTTTAGTTGCTGTAGACCATTGACTGCTTTCCAAAGTTCCGACAGAGGTGATTCTGACTATTTTGTTCATTTTCTTAATGTTGCTATGGAGAGCTGGGCTACTGGGGATCCCGACCCAGCCACGTTTTGCTGATGTCATTCCAGTTCATCTAGTTTTCAAAAAGATCGGTAGAAAGTTCTGCACGGAGCTCTTTTCAATTTAGCAACTTTAAAGAAGATTCATTATTCTTTTCTCTCTTCTTATTATAATTTAAATTAATCATTTGGTGGAATTATGTTTGCTGATGACAGAAAACTCTATATACTCCTGCTCAAAGGAAACGCTCATAACAAAGTAGAAGCAGTGTTAATATGGCACCTGCGGTTTGCTTGCCTGGGTTCATCCCACGGTCCCTCTCATGTTTTGGAGCCACTTGTCCATTGTCTTCCTAATTGTACACATGCATATTAAGGAAAGAACACCATATGTCACATTTATAGGAGTGTTCTCTTCAATATTATAGGCATATAGAATTATAATTTATTAGAGATGCTTTTAATAAATTCCCAACGTGTTAATGCTATTAGTAAAAGTCAGTCAATAAAACAAAGCAGGTAATTTTCTCATTTAATTGTTGTCTATTCCTACTATACATTTGTGTTTTCTCCTTTCTGAGCATGCTAATCCGTAAATAAAAGGGCAACTGTTTTATTTAATACATGCCCTTTTTCCCTGAGAAGCTCTACTTTACACATTTCTTTTATTGTGATAATAATATATTAGTATTATTACAAATAATGGATGGGTTTTGAAGTGGCAGGGAACAAATGTGAATTGTAAGTAGGGGCAGGGAGTAAGAGCAGGTGTGGGAAAGTCTGCAGCGTATGGAGAGGCCAATCTGCTTGAAGTAAAATATTAATGCTATAAAGAATGAGCCATAGTAGCAAACTTCATTAGAAGTAGTAATTTCATCTAGGGTTAGAAAGGTATTGAATGCCAACTTAAATATCTAGATCTTCCTTTTCTAGGAAATATAATTTTAAATGGTTGGAAGGTGTGATGAATTTAGTGTGGAGAACCAAATACTTGGTGCACAAGTGTTATTTTCTAATATGAAAAGGACCATGAGCTGGCACAGAAATGTTCTGTTGCTGGAGGTTGCAAGCCTAGAGAGGTAAGCTTAGTTTATATGTAGGCGTATTTATCCAAAGAGCAATAAACTACCTACATAAAATAGGTGAGTGCCAAGAGAAAAGACATAACAAAACCTCAAAGTCGGAATAGTCCCGGCAGGAGGACAGCCCTGCAGGGGTGCGGGCGGTGTTGATACAGAATCGCCACTGGGGGTTATATGTGTATGTGAGCCTAGTTAATTTTTCTCAGGAGAGCATATGATTTCAACACACTCTGAAAGTAATTCACAGCTTAAAAAATGTTAAGCTCTATAGAAGTATAAGACTTAGATGTCATTGGCGTTACAGCCCTGACTCCTCAGATTTTCACGGCCTCCCCTCTTTACTTTGGCATTTATTATTGTGCCTGCTTTATCCATTTTTTATGTTTTATTTTTGTTGTGATAAATTTAGGTACTCTTTAGCATTCTTATTTTGTAAGATTTAACATTTATTACTTAACTCTTTCTAACCTCACAAATGCCCTTTACATTGGAAAGATCAACGGCCTCCCTTGTAAACCTATTCCCCAACTCCCCAGACTTCTGCACCTGGACACTGTATTTGTCTTTTTATTGGCCCCAGTGACAGGTTTTACTTTTGTTGTCATTCTTTTGTGAAGGATATTTTTCAAGTCTGGTGATTGTTAAGTCATGAACCTTATCTGTGAGTCAAAGTCTGTTTAGGGAAAAAACATATTATGAAATATAGAGCAAAGTTAGAGAAGCAGAACTGTAACTCTTTCGTTTTCTAGTGACCTTAGCTTTGTAGGCAGGGGTTTTTATCGTCATTTTATTCTCTGATTTTAAGGGGATTAAAGAAACCAAAGTGTAAATCCAAATGGCCGGGTAATATACTGAATCAGACAAGTATACACCATAGGTGAGGTCCCACTGATTAACCTTCCTCCCCCAACCTCTCCCATCCCCTCCCCCTCCTCTTCCTTCCTTTATCCCGGACTATAGTTGTGTTTTATTTTTCATATGAAAGGCTAGAGCATGACGATTTCCCTCATGGAAAGTTTCTGGAATGACTACTGCATTGATTTCTCCTAGAGTGTCAGCATGTCTATAACACTGTGAGCGACTCTCTAAACAATCAAGTGTTAGAGACATCACATATGGCTTGATAATCCATACTAAATATGTAATCTTTAGTAATTCTTTAGTGATCTGCAAAATCACCATTCTTACTCACTCTCACGGACTGAGGATGAGTCAGACACGAGCTATCTCTGAGAGTCACCGTGAAACACACTTTACCAAAGTTTAATTAGATTTTTCCATTTCACCACCAATAACTCTTTCATAAAACAATGCTGAAAGAATTCAGCTTCAGGTACACTCAAGGGGAAAGAAGTGGGTTCACTAAGCCATTTGTCGACATTGTAGAATCAAAGAAAAAACGTTCAAAGACAGGGCCGAGAAGCTGATTTTACATGAAACAGATAGTGTTTCATTTGCAACACAACATTTGATGTATAGATTCATGGCATTATGTTTTTATCTTGTAACACTGGCACCGCTGGCAGCTCAACCTGCTATTCCGTTAGGACATCCCGTAGGAATTCTGGGATTTATCAGCTGCCCATGTAAAAAGAGATAAAGCAAAGGAAGAAATATGAAGGCTTATTTTTATCAATAAAACAGAGCTGTGTCTGCAGAATCAAAGCTTTTAGGCCTTTGTCATGAGCAGTCTGGAAAAAGCAAGTTGAGAGGCAATGGCAAAGAAAGTGTATCAACAGTATGGTTTATATGTTAGCACATACATTCTATTCAGCTTAATTTTTCCCCTCAAAATTACAGAATAGCAAAGGGACTTTCCAAATTCCCTATTCCATATTCATAACTATAAAATGCTTTCCCTACAAGGTGGGGGAAGATAGAAGTAAAGATGTTATAGTCAAGTCTTTCAAGTTGCTGGAAAAAGAGAGCACAAAGTCTAAGCAGAAATATCCTTTAAGACGAAATTCATTTTACTTGTCGACTACAGTTCCTATGAGCCCAATAGGATCTTTTTTTGTTGTTGTTAGAGAAATAATTTTTATTTTATATAAATTTTATAATAAGTATGTGCCATGAAATATTTGGAACAGATATTAAAAAATTATTTATTGTCTAAAATTGAAATGTAACTGGGAATTCTGCAATCTATTTTTTATTAAATCATAATTGTACACATTAATGCATTTATGAAGTACAATGTGCTGATTTTACAAACAATTTGTAATGCTTACATCAAAGTTTTTAACATTGTCTTCACTTTATTCACTTAATTGTTGGGTGGCGCCTGTGGCTCAAAGGAGTAGGGCGCCGACCCCATACCCTGGAGATTGCAAATAAATAAATAAATAATAAGTATTTACTTAATTGTTAAGACATTTATACTCTATTCCTAATAGATTTGACATGTACCCTTGCAATATACACCATAGGTGAGGTCCCACTGATTAACCTCCCTTCCTCCAACCTCCCCCATCCCCTCCCCCTCCTCTTCCTTCCTTCATTCTGGACTATAGTTGTGTTTTATTTTTCATATGAAAGTCTGGGTGATTATATAATGGTTTCACGATAGTACTAAATACATTGGATAATTTTTCTTCCATTCTTGAGATACTTTACTAAGAAGAACATGATCTTGAGGAAGAACCTAAGTGAGATATGTGAGTACAAAAGAAAAGTTCATTGAATTAGCAAAATATGAGCCACTAAGATCTGAAATAGCATTATGCAATAGACAGTTTTGGAAAAATGAGAATATTCTAATTTGCACTGTTTAAAACAAACCAAGTGCAGAAATCGAACACTTAAAACGTGGCTCGTTGGATTAAGAAACTAATTTTCAAATTTCAGTTAATTTTAATTAATTTAAATTGAAACTAAATACATCTATAAAACTTTAGTTGATGAAATTAAAGAAAAAAATTCAGGCAGTGTAGATAACCTAAAGAGTTTGATGAAGCCACTCTCTATTGCTTCCCTTTCCAAATAAGTTTTATTAAATGAAGTTTGTGCCTTTAAATATGACTTGCTTAAAAAATACTTGAAAGATTTTGATGCTGAGAGAGGCTTTTAAAAATTTTATTTGAAAAAAAAACATATGATTGGTAAAAGTAGACATAGAGAAATTGATTGACCTGCTGTCTCAGATCTCCACATGAATATCCCCCATTCCTGCTCCATGGTTATGGGTAAAAGGATGCTTAGAGGCCGGGAGGCTGCACTGCCAGTGCTTCATGTGAAACTTTTTATTCTATGTTAAAGTGATAAATTAAGCATGAAGCTGAAAGAAAAAAAAATGAAAGAAAAAAATGCAAGGGCAAAAAGGCTGGAATTCAAATTCAAACTAGTTGTATGGATTAAAGAGATGAAAAGATACCATGTTGTATTTCCATTGTTAAAATACTGTGAGCTCAGTGGAATCCCAGAGGGGAAGCTAACAGGATTGCTAACAGATAATCAGGCGTTAATAAAAAAGTTTTTGTTTTTATAACTCCTTTTAGATGTGTCTGACTATGACTGTGCTTCAAATAAATCATTTAAGTTCCTTTCTTACTTTTTCTTTTCCCCCATTCCTTCTCTGATTATTTATTGAAAACCTGATGTTTAAAAGGGGTCATATTATGTGCTAAATTTATAGTGATGTATGCTTACCTTCTAAATGCAAAATAACCTAATCGTATGCACCCTATATTAATCAAAAACTACAATAATGCTCAAGTAAAAGTTTAAAATATGCAAAATATCACCAGATATTCTTTAAGATATATTTGTATGTAGTAAATGTATAAATATAAGAACAGGAATGTAAAATATCATATTCAAAAGAGAGCATAAGGGCTAAAAAGATAGAGATGTTCTTTAAAGGTAGAGAAATGGGACTGGGAGTGGTGCATAGGAGTTTCATATGTACCAAAGTGATTCTGAATAAATTCTCAGAAAGTCAAAGATTGGAAGAAAAAGAAACGCTTGTGCTCCCTTTATTATGCAGAAAATTCTGATTTCCACTGGTTCTATAACATGTATTGATACTTTCCATCTTGAGAAACAATAGACATTGAAATACCGATAATCATGGATTTGTATACTAACATCTTGAAAATGGTTATTTATTAAATATTTTTTACCAAAATTACTTGGATAATACCAAAAATGAACATTTTAAAATAAATAGAATGCCAACAAGTTGGATAATCAAGACAAAATGGAAAAATTCTTAAAGACACAAAACTTAGATTTAA
Organism: Arctocebus calabarensis; assembly: GCA_963573935.1. Classification (NCBI taxonomy): domain Eukaryota; kingdom Metazoa; phylum Chordata; class Mammalia; order Primates; family Lorisidae; genus Arctocebus; species Arctocebus calabarensis. The sequence goes on along the minus strand of CAUYON010080264.1, from coordinate 121 downwards.
TTATAATGAAATAGAAATAACAAATAGACTGACAATGACCAAGGACAGTAAATCAATAACCTAAAACCTCCGACAAAGAAAAGTCCACACCAGGTGACTTACCAGTATATTCCACCAAACA
>CAUYON010080263.1:0-10018 GCA_963573935.1 Arctocebus calabarensis | reverse complement strand
GGTGCATCTTAGAAGGGTACAGGGGAAAATTACTAAATGTAGAATATAAATGTTTTTATATTGTGATTAACAGGCCATGAAGGCTATGTTAAATAGTTCAATGAAAATATTTCAGAATGTATATAAAGTCAGCACATTGTGCCCCATGATTGCACCAATGTACACAATTATAATTTAATAAAAAATTAAAAAAAAAAAAGAATTCACCATCCCCTACTCATGATGCCTTTTAACCAGTATTACAGGGTCTGCCTACCAACCTTACCTGACATAAGACCATTTCAATTTAAAAATTATCATCCTTGGGATTTTTTTTTTTTTTTTTTTGCCGGGGCGGCGTTTGAACCCACCGTCTCTGGTATATGGGGCCAGTACCCTGCTCCTTGAGCCACAGGCACCACTCATCCTTGGGTTTCACAGTTATCAAGGCAATTCCTTTTTCTCTTCTATATTATTTATATTTCAGCAAACCCGAATAGAATTATAAACTACTTAGATCTCTGAGAATTTCCAAATATCTCTTAACCTACATCACTTACCAGAACTGTAACATTGGTTTTCATTGATATAAAAGTGGTAATCCTGTCCTTAAAATAGATGATCAGTGAACAATGCAGCAAAACAATGTCTGCAAACATCTCCATGTCTATCTCAGAATAAAGTGCTGTTTTAATTTTTATCACGCTTAGATCTACATTCTTTGATACAGTAACAGGAATAATATAAAATCAAAAAAGGTTAAGAGTCACTCTTCTGAAGCTATTATAGAGCCTCTTGTGATGAATTTGTGAACACATAGATATGCTAGACTTCAAGTTCTTAGTTAAATATTTATTGAGCATTTGCTATCAAATTCATGGGGGAAAATAAAAAGAAAAATAAACACCATTGTATTCCCCAGTGCTCTTTACTCTACTAAAAGGCAAAAACATATTCTGAATTCACTTTCATACCTATAAACATTTTATAAGAAATAGTTGTCATGATTAACTAAATGGGCATCTCTTCTTCCTGGGCTCATACATTATGATACATAACATTTAAAACCGCCTGTAGTTGACAGCATTCCCATCCTACACTGGAACTCACAGATACTCAGAGAATCTATGACAGTTGTCCTAAATGAAGAAGCAACAGGTAAGGGCAAAGGGAGAATTCCCTCCAGTGCCCAACCCCTGCACTGGAGGGAGGTGTGTCTATTTTTGTAAATAAATATGTTTGTAGCACAGTCACAGTTACCATTTATTCATTGTCTATGGCTGTCACTTTAATAAAACAGCCTATTTGTAACAGGGATTGGCCAGAAAGACTAAATGTTTACTATCCAGTCATATAGAGGGGTGAGGGACTTGCTGAATCCTATTCTAGACCATTTAAGAATGAGCAAGAAAAAAAGTTATTTATTCACCACTATGCATTGTCATGTTTTATGTATAGGGTACCATAGATATTAAATATATAAGATTCCAAGTCCTTTCTTAAAGGAGCCTACAATTTAACTTGTAAAAAAAAAATAAGATGAACATATCACCATTTTGTAGCAATTGTTTACCCTCTCCATCTACCTACTCTACTGGGGGAAAAAAAGCTTAATATATAAAATAATTTTACATTTTATGACCAGTTTTCCTTAACAACAGAAAAGCTTTCAAATGTATCTATGGCAAATACAGATATTTAGACACTTCTTTTCCTAAGCCTTATGGCAAATACAGATATTTAGACACTTCTTTTCCTAAGCCTTATTGAGGCATCATGGATATACAAAAATTGCCTATATTTAGTGCATACACTTTGACGATTTTGGATATAGGCATATACCCATAATACCATTACCATAATCAAGATATAAAACCTATACCCACTACCTTCCAAAATTACTGTGTTTTTTTCCTTGTGTTTGTGTTTTATTTTTGTGGTAAGAAATTTAATATGAAATTTATCTATCATATTAGGAAGTCCATATGCAGTATTGTTAGCTATAGGTATTACGTGGTACAGATTCCTAAAGCATATTTTTCTTACATAAATGAAATTTTAGTCACATGCATGATGTCCTTTTCTCCCCAGACCCAGGAAAACACTATTCTATTCTCTGATTCTATGAATTTTACTAATTTAAATAATTTATATAATTGGAATATTGCAATACTTGTCCCTCTGTGACTAGCTAACTCAACTTGGCATGACATCCTGTAGGTTTATTTGTGTTGAAAGCATTTTCTTCTTCCTCTCCCTGCGCCTCCTCATCTTCTTCCTCCTTTTTATTCTTATAGGTTTTAAGTTCAGAGCAAAATTGAGAGGAAGATACAAAAACCTTTAATGTACCCCTGCCTCCACATTTGCATTGCCTCTCCCTATCAACAGCCCCACACCAGAGCCGTACATTTGTTACAATTGATGAAGTTACATTTACATATTATTATCATCCAAAGTCCATAATTTAGAGCTCACTATTTGTACATCTACTCAATGGAATATTATTAAATGCTTTAAAAGAATGAGTTGTCAATCCATGAAAACATAGAAGAAACGTCAATGCATATTTCTAGGTGAAAGATGCTTTCCTGGAAAGGCTGTATGATTTCAACTACACGACATTCTGGGAAAAGCAAAATGATGAGCATGGTAAAATGATAAGAGGTTGCCATTGGTTAGAGGAAAGGGAAGAATAAATAGTTGAAACACAGAAGAGTTTTAGGACATTGAAAATAAATTTTATGTAAAATACTATAATGATGCATACAAGTCATTATACATTTCTCCAAGCCAATATAATGTATAGAACAGCAGAATTCCCTTCTTTTAAAGATTGAATAATACTCTGCTGCATGTATACATCATATTTTACTTATTCATTCATCTGTAAGCAGATATATCCCAACACACAGCTAGACTATATTTCACAGTTCCACTGTATTTCATAGCTGTATTTCATAGTTTCATTATTACAGTGTGGTGCAACCATGTGCCTGAGGTCCAGTCAACAGAATGCATCATTATGTCAATATATGTCACAGCCAGTCAGTGTACGATGCATCATTTTCAGGTCCACGTTTTTGAGAGGTGCTTGTGTTACTACACTCTTCACACTGTTTCCTTTGTGTTTAAGGATGACAGGACCATAGAGGATGGTGGAACCAGATGATAACAGTCTCACTAAAGAAGAGAACTGTGTACTGACCAGGGCCATACACTCCAGACTGTTTGTTGAGCCATTATACATTTTGAGGCTATTTATTAGGGCATATTATCCTATGCTAACTAAAATAGGAATTAGTACTTTGAAGGTAGGGTGTTGTAATAGCAAAAAAGTAAACTATATGTCATTGGCAGGTGACAAGGAGGTATGTTGCAGAGCTCAGAAAAGTGCAAATTTATTCATTCAAGGGTAAAAATGCCTAGTAAAACTCCTCTTTATAACAACTTGAAAGGTAGACCACATGCCTATGTGCCTGTAGCTCAAGGAAGAGAAAAGTCAAAAAGCCCAAATACTAGAGTGTGTATTAGCTGCTTTGAGAACTTCACTGGAAGAAGTTAGTGACCAGAAATTTTAGGCCCTTGCATAGTTTGAAACTTTTATTGATTCTCAATTAAAAATTTTTTTTAGACTAGCGACCTACTGACAATTCTACATTGAAAAAAAAAGAATTAAGTCCTTTGGAAAAAAATGATATTAACATTGTAAGTGAAGGAGGGTAAGAGAGAGGAAAGGAGCATGAAATTGGGGAAATATGTAGATTTGAGATCTATGTTTAGGAAATAATTTGGTTGTGTTGACTAAACATATGTTCATGTGATACTGATATAAGTATCAAAAGATTTGAGAAAATTTATATTGCCCCCCAAGCTCATGACTAAGAAACAGTTGTTGGGACTCCTAAAATTCTTTGTGGAGAAACAGCTTGTGAATGCTGCACATTTCCATTGCAAAACTTTTTTCTTTTTACTTTTTTTATTAAATCATAATTGTGTACATTAGTGCAATCACGGGGCACAATGTGCTGACTTCATATACAATCTGAAATATTTTCATCAAACTGTTTAACATAGTCTTCATGGCATTTTCCTAATCACTATATGAAGGCATTTATATTCTGCATTTAGTAAGTTTCACCTGTCCATTGCAAAACTTATTTCAGGTTTCTTCATTGCTAACAAAGAACTCAAAATTGAGAACTAGGAACCATGAAATAGATGATTATTTCAGACGGCAGATCCTGTTTCTATTTAAGAAAACTTCTTGGCTTGGTGCCTGCAGCTCAGTGGCTAGGGCACCAGGCACATACACCAGGCCTGACAGGTTTGAACACAGCCTGGGCCTGCCAAACAACAATGACAACTTCAGTCACAAAATAGCCAGGTGTTGTGGTGGGCACCTGTAGTCCCAGCTACTTGGGAGGCTGAGGCAAGAGAATCACTTAAGCCCAAGAGTTTGAGGTTGCTGTGAGCTGTGATGCCATGGCACTATACCAAGGGTGACAGCTTGAGACTCTGTCTCAAAAAAGAAAAGAAAATTTCTCAACTGCAGTCTTTTCATTGCTGTACAGGTTTGATTCCATCAGTGGCATAGGTCAATGACTGCCTTGGTTTCCCCATCCTTTCCTTTCTAAAGACTTTTACTATCTTTCACCTGGCATTGCATATCATGACCTGGATCTACATTTGTGAGTGTGTGTGTGTGCACGTGCACACATACGCAGGTTTCTAGGTGACCAGAGTCCTTATCTGAACATTAAGAATAAATATGTACACTACCCAGAAGTCCTGATCTTTGAGATAGCTCCCTCAACTTGCTGAGAAAGATGGCTAAGAAAGCCCCAATTAAATTCTGTTTAAGACAGAGGAGAGATGGCAAGGACACTATTTCTCAGCAAACGATTAGCAAAGATGTCACTGCCAAGAAAGGTCATGATGTTATTTCTGTTAATTTTCTCATTTTTTTCTTAACTCTTTCAATGATATAGACTCTGGTTCGGGGCATTTATCTAACAGAGATTAGTGAGTTCCTGCTATGTTCCAATTCCCAAGAATGGGGAAAGAAGAGAACTGCTAAGGTCTGAGCACATATATGTGAGGAATGTCACTGGACAGGAAATCAGCATCTCAATAATTCCCTGGCATCTCCTTCATTCTACTTATGCCTTTTTCATTTCTTTTTGTAAAGCCAGCTCCTCTTCTGTATTTTGAAATATCCTAAATTCTCCCGTTTCCCTCATTTTTTTCCACATCCCAAACTCTTTTCTAGTCTACTTTTCCATTTGGTTTTTAAAAATAAATCTGATTTCTTAAGTACTTTGAGACAGGATTGAAATTAAATTACATTCAAGAGTTTTGTTTTGTTTTTTTGCAATACTCAATGGCAAAGAAATGGGGACCGACTTGCACTCACTGATTGATGGTTATTAGCAATAACATCAAAGTGGGCCAGTTCCAAATAAACAAAACCACTATAGAACTATTTTGTTATTCAGTGGTATACAAATTTGAAGCACTATATTAAGGATTTTTAAAATTGGTTGCAGGAAATTATTCATAACTATTAAGTGCCATGTTATTAAACAGTGTTTAGAATTGCTTCTGCACAGAGATGATTGATTACCTTGAAAATCTTCCAGAGGATTGCTTATAAGTCTTTCGTATTAAAGCAACTTATCCCTCCTACACACACTGCTTCCTAACTAGAGCATTCTTTGTGTGTGTGTGTGTGCGCGCGCGCATGCACATTTGAAAGCTTTGAATTGAGTATCACAATTTTTTTAACTCCAAAAGATACTTCAATTCAGGAACCGAGATTTTTCAACATTTAAGATATCTGGTATTATATATAGAGACATTGGCAGACCATTAAACATACAAATTGAAGTTTGATTATAGCTAGTTGCTAAAGGAAACTTTCAGTTATTACTTTGGCAAGTAAATAATGTTCCCATTCTTTAGCATTGTGTCATTAGTTTTGCTGTTAGTATCTTGTATTTAGCATTCTTTGCCTAGAAGCTAGAAGTAGTCAGACTTTTCATTATAGTTTTGAAATGGAATCATTAATTCTCTATTGACAAGTAGTGTGGTATTTTCTTATATTCTCATATGACCTTGGTGAATAAATGTCATGTCACTTACTTGTTTTCTTATTAGTAGAATAAGAACTATAAATTCTCCTATGGGCCTTTCAGCTCAGTTTTAATATAAGATAACATAGTGTTTGGATACTCACAAATGTTAGATAATAAACAACCCTTTAATAAGTATCTTTAGGGTTATATACACTATGTTCACTTAGGGGGTGAAATGACAGACTATATTGTATCTGATCTAAATGGTCTTAGACATGGAGATTTTATTAAAAGGAGATAGCTTCCATTCTGTTGTCAAAAAAACATTAGGAAAATCTAGTCCCCTAAAATCATTGCAACAAAAGTCACCAGAGGATTATTTTCTGCTCTATGTCTCTGTGCTACATTAAACTAATGCTACTATCACACATGCTACTTATATAACAGTAAGATTCTTATTGATAAGAATGGATGTTATCAGACTAAATGGTATATGTGATTGATAGGTAGTAGCAAATACCTGTTGAATCAATTTTATGGTTATTTCATGTCTGATTGAAATCCAAGTATGATAAATTGAATGGGGTTTTATACACATGTTTACTTATATCTACATAAACATGTGATGAGAATGTGTTTAAGAATGCCTATAATACTAAAGGAAAATCTAATTACTTACTTCACAGAGAGAGGAAGGGAGAGAGAGAGAGAGCACATGAAATTTTTTAACTTGAGTGTAAAAAATGAAGTATGACTGAAGTTTTGTAAATTTCCACTCTACACACATAAACATATAAAGGTGTAACTGAAATAAGTCACTTAAAATCTCTAAACCTTATGTATAAAACTAATTTAACTATTACTATGCATGCAAAATATAAAAATGGTTAAGAAAATATATTTATAAATTTAAATTATATTTGCAATTACAAATATGTGTAATAAACACATACTTATCAAAAAGTCGGTTAACAGGAACCTAATGCCTGTATGTAGGGGACTAGTACTTAATGAGTGTACACACTCTGAGATACACACATATACACTCAGCAGGTAAATGTCCACACTGCATACATAGCCATAACCACATGAAAATATTTATTTTCATGGGTGTAGTTATAGCTAAGAGAAACTCCTCCCAAAGAAGTAAATTTTGCAAAAAATAATTTAATTCTCCAATTCCTTCATTTCAATAAGTTTAAACATTATTCAGCAAGTTGTTATGTGAGATAAAAAATAATAAGCAAAATTAATTTGGTGAAAGATGCAACATGTATCTACAACAAGCATGTGGGTAGTGCCTGGGACCTCTTCATTAGTGATGGCTCTGGGTGTTCGGTGAGGGCTCAGCCAGGCAGCCAAGTTTCAGGCTGCCCTCTAATGAGCAAGGGCCCTATACAGCCTTCTCCATAACGCCTACAGATTTCTGGGAGTGACTGGATTTCTCATTCCTATTCAGGATACAACTAGATTTGTGCTCCGATTAGGTATTTTGTTTATGTTTTAACATGACTGACACTAATATTGTCAGGCCTAGTACACTGTTACCAGGCTTCATTTACCCAGCTCTTGTGGAATAATACCTTCTGCTTAATTACATCAGACCAAGCTGTGTGGCTTAAGGCACATCACATTAAGAAATAACAGATGGCATTTGTCCTTTGTGCATAGTGCTTTTTATTTAATATTTCACTCAATATCACAACACTCTTCCCAGTGAGGCAGACACTATTCTTTCCATTGAATAGATGAAGAGATTTGGTGTTAGACTGGCTCAAATTGCTGAAAGTAATATTTAGCAGTTTAGTGAAACCAAAACTCAACTCTCAGAAGGCCTAGGAGATTAACTGTTCTACTAGAAGGCTGTAACAGTCTCGGCTTCAGTTTCTTTACCTATAGAGCTCTTAGGAGCTAATGAGATAACTCACCTATGTAAAGTAGCCAGCACAATGCCAGCAAGTTGTAGGCACTTCATAATGTTGAGGGAGGGGGACGGTGGCACAGCAGAAGCAGTAGCAACAGTAGCAAGGAGTGCAAGTTCACAAATGCTTTATTACAATTTCCCGGACCATCTTCTGTCTTAAACGTGTCCCATTTATAAATTATCAAATAAAGAACAAAGACATAAGTAATTCTCACTCAAGTGATGCAATTACCCATTTAAAATAAAACACTGGAATTACCTCCATAAAAGGAAGAAAGTTTAAACACTTTCTTGTATCTCTTTCTGCCTTATGCATTTAATGTGATTCCACTAACAGGAGACAAAATAAAATCTCCTTCTAGGGATTATATACCTATAGATATATACCTTTTTTTAAAAAAGTGAAACCAGAAACAATTATAGAATTTTTAAAAGATTTTTCTGCTGATATTTTGATGATTGCCCCAGTGACATAAAGGCCCATTCCCAATGTCTGCCACTTGATCGCAGTATGTTCTTGCAGAACAGTTGAAACAATTTATGCCCAGAGAGGACATAAAGTAACTTCAATATCACATCAAAACAGTGATTGTCAACTGGTGTGCCATAAGAGAGTTTTTGAAGATCATTAATTAAGTTATGTTTGAAAGAAGTTCGAAGCACAGAGTATTCTTTACTCTTTTTTTTTTTTTTTGATGAACATAATTTAAATGTGCCATGGAAGTTTAACTATAGGTTCACATGTGCCATGAGATAAAAAAGGTTGAAAAACATTGCATCAAAAACTCATCTTGGGCTGTGAATCTTCCTAAAATTAGACAAATGTCCACATTTTAAAAATAGCATCATGGTTATAAATGTTATGAATTCTCTTCTAGAAACACCATTTCCCTGCCAAGTACATTGTCAGAATAAATTCAGTCATTATAATCTTTTTAGTAACCTAATATTATAGTATTTATATTTTCTGATAGATACTAGGAAGAAAAATTTTTTAAAGGACTCCATATGGGGTTAAATAATGGGAAATGTCCACTCTAGATCATTTTAATGACAAAGTGTGAAAAATAATTGTATACACCATAGGTACTGGGTATTCTTTTATAATACAATCAATTTCTTCACCCACAATGCAATTTTTAGGTTTTCTTTGTTGTTATTTTAAATTTCTATTATAATTAATATTATTCCCCACATTGTGAAATTTTATAATTAGGTGAAAGTGTGAAACTTTTAGAATGGTTACCATTTGGTAAACAGAACTGGTTTTCATCAATATCTATATTAATTAAGCCACTTATAGCAACTTGGATTTCTTCTAAACAGGAATTCTTGTTCTCATTCTAGGACTATATAAGTGCTATGTTATTATAAATTTCATTTACAGGAAACTTTGTAAAACTAGTTGTTTATTTTCAAATAATCCCTTATTAATAGCAATGCATCCCTTAAAGTTTAATAACTTGATAGAATTAAGTTCTACCTTAATTTCCTCTTTTTGATAATTATAAAAAATTTACTGAGTTAAGCAGACAGTCTACCTATTCTTAGTAAGTTTATAGTTTAAAATGTAAAGGCAGGGAGTGGTGGCTATGGCTCAGTGGGTAAGGCACCAGCCCTATATACCAAGGGTGGTGGGTTCAAACCCAGCCCCAGCCAAACTGCAATGATAAAAAAATAAAAATAACGAGGAGGAGCCAAGATGGTGGCCGAGTAACAGCTTCCTTGCAACTGGGCTCGGTAAGACTGGGGAGAGAAGACTTTAGGCATCTCTGGCTGACAAGATCTGCCCAGAAACATCCTTTTGGGGACACAGGGAGACAGCGTGAGACTTCTGGACCCCCTGAGGAAGGCAAAAGCGATGGAGGTCTGGCAAGTGGTTGCATGTGTTCGTTTGGTCTAATCCTGCCGGCAGCTGTGACTACAGCACCAGTGAGATTGCAAACTGGAAAGGCCTTACCTGTGAGCTGTTTGGGTTTCTTTTGGACTTGGCACTCGGTTGAATTGCCTTGAGAGAACTGGGGCAAGAGTGCAGAGGTAT
>CAUYON010080260.1:0-15420 GCA_963573935.1 Arctocebus calabarensis | reverse complement strand
GCTGGTGGGTTCGAATCCAGCCCGGGCCCACCAAACAACAATGACGGCTGCAACCAAAGAATGGCCGGGCGTTCATACTTGGGAGGTGGAGGCAAGAGACTTGCTTGAGCCCAGGAATTGGAGGTTGCTGTGAGCTGTGATGCTACAGCACTCTATCCAGGGTGACAGCTGAGGCTCTGTCTCAAAAAAAAAAAAAAAAAAAAAAGAAATAAAGAAATTATCGGACCCATCTTGTTTGATAAGACCCCCATTCCAGAGAGGCCCTGCCCCTTACCAAGAAGAGAGGAATGCTGCTCGGAGAGGCCAAGAAGAATCCAGACAGACAGGCCCTGTGGGCTTCCACTCAGTCTCTCAGCACTAGGTCACCTTCCTCGCCTAGTCATGGTTCTATATGGCTGTTCATGCTTTGTTTCACTTGAGCTTAAAACTGGACAATTTCCACTGCATCTTCGGGTCTTCATTCTGGACGCTCCCCTGTATACACACTAAATACATTTGCGTGCTTTTTTCCCAGTTAGTTTGCCTTTTGTGAGTTGGATTTTTCAGCAAAACTGCCGAAGTTGACCTTCAAATTGCATCAACTCCCTTTGAGACTAAATGTGTTTTCCTCACTTATTGCAAACCATTCTCTCCACTGGTGAAAGCCTTGATAATTTTTTTGTTCTGAGTAGATTTCAGAGCATTTCGTAGACTGTCTTCATTATCATGGTTTGGTGTGCATTTCTGTACAGGTTGAAAACCCAGAAGCTCTAGGGTAGAGGCTGAGCAAAGGGTTCGGGTCTCCTGGTGATTCGGACTGAGCAAGCTGGGACACTCCTCACAATCTGGGAGCTGTGCTCTTTCAAAGATCATATGAGTGTTATGAACTAAACAAACAAAGAAAACTTGTTTTGCTCTGAAGGACAAACAACAAAAAACAAAATAAATCCAAACCAACAGCAACTTAGCCTGACCTTTCCAGCCCCTGTAAGCCTCAGAGCTGTTGGCTGTACCTTATAACAAATCTGATCTTTCCACTAACAAAGAATGCTAATCAGCCCAGCTTTGCCGACCTCCATTTGTTATCCTGTTGCTAAGTGACTGCTAACAATTAGAGATCATAGGTGAATGGAAATTTCTACTCTGTGCTTTTGTTGGTGATGAAAAGTAGTTTAGATTTGAAGAAAGAAACTACGTCTTTGGCTCTTGAACCATTTTTGTTTTGTTTTCTTTTTTTGAGACAGAGTCTTTCTCTGTCACCTGGGCTAGAGTTCCAGAGCTTCAGGCTAGTGCACGGCAACCTCAAACTCCTGGTTTCAAGCGATCCTCCTGCCTCAGCCTCTAGAGTAGCTGGGACTATAGGCTTCCCTACCATGTCTGGCTTATTTTTCTTTCTTTCTTTTTTTTTTTTTTGTAGAGACAGAGTCTCACTTTGTCACCCTCAGTAGAGTGCTGTGGCATCACACAACTCACAGCAACCTCCAACTCCTGGGCTTAGGTGATTCTCTTGCCTCAGCCTCCCAAGTAGCTGGGACTACAGGCGCCCGCCTCAATGCCCGGCTATTTTTCTGTTTTGCAATTCGGCCAAGGCCGGGTTTGAACCCGCCACCTTCAGTATATGGGGCTGACGCCCTACTCGATGAGTCACCAGCACCGCCCTATTTTTCTTATTTTTAACAGTCACAGGGTCTCACTATTGCTTAGGCTGTTTTTGAAAGCCTGGCCTTAAGTGATCCTCCTGCCTTGGGCTCCCAGGGTGCTAGGATTACAGGTGTGAGCCACCATGTCGCCCTGCTTGAACTATTTTTAAGGAGCCTTTTGTGTCCCAACAAATGTGAAGATCGGAAGAGGCAACGACAGATGGTTTTCTGAGGTTCCCAAGTGCTCTCAACCTTGGCTTCTTTCTTGTTCTCATCATCATTTCCTCAGCTACGGATATAACTGTCCACTGATGCAAAAGCCATGAGACAAACCGTCAGCTTTAACTGTTTTTACTTCTCTAATCCTCACTCACTCATGCATAAAATAGGGCAAAACAATAAGATTGACCCCTAGGATTGGTGTAAGGATGAGATCCGATATCAGTATGAGCAGTGCTCAGCAGAGTGCCTGCCCAGTGCATAGCAGATACTATTCTTACTAGTATGACCACTACCACCATTACCATGTGTCAGACTCTCTGTATGCAGCATTGTATTACCACTCCGAATGGAATTACCCATTGCCTTCCCTCTCTTCGTGACTGCCTGCAGCATAATACTTTTTGGTCAGGGCGAGAACCCCGGAGTGACATGTCCCCTGTGCCTGAGAGCTTTTCCTGTCCACATGTGTGCTGGAGTCCCATGAGCATCACCTTTGGTTTGCTCGTCTGAAATGTGGGCCAATAAGCCTTGAAACTGACACGCAGGTTTACAAAGGTCAGATGGAGTCGTGGGTGGAGCTATTCCATGTGGAATTGATCCCTGAAATTACCAAAAGTAGTGTGAGAATAGCTCCGTCTTGTAACTTTAAAGCATCTCATTTACCCGCAGGTAGCACTATGCAGAGCTGATTTTCAATGAACTCTATCAATAAGTTGCTGTTTACAATTTTTACATAGCACTATAATAAACATCCTTATACATCCATGTTTTCATAATTGTAAGACTGTCTCCTGAGGTAAAATCCTAGAAGCTGGGCTAAAGAATTAGAATGGCTATCGGTAGCCAGGCACCATGACTGTAATCCTAGCACTTGGGGAGACTGAGGTGGGAGGATTCTTGAGCTCAGAATTTTGAGATCTGCCTGAATAAGAGTGAGACCCTGTCTGTACAAAAAGTAGAAAAATTAGCTGGGCCTGGTGGCGCCAGCAATCCCAGCCGAGGCTGAGGGAGGAGGATCGATGGAGCTCAGAAGGTTGAGGTTTCCTTGAGCTATGCTGACACCACAGGGCACTCTAGCCTGGAGCAACACAGCGAGACTCTGTATAAAATTAAAAAATAAAATGAAATAAAATGTGGAATAGACGTAACTGGTAGCAGATCTTCTTCATCCTCAGGTGTCGGGGCCGTATCACGGTGGGGGGATAAAGACCTAGAGAATTTGTTTCTTTGTATATTCTTTTTAGTTCCTCTATGGTTTCTCTTGGTTTACTTTACTTCTTTTCCCAATCCCCTGATGTGTGCTGATGACCAAATATTACTGGGACGGGGCAGGGAACAATGAGAGAAATTTCTTTTAATCATTGCCTTTATTTTTATCTCCTTCCACCTTTTGGCCACAGATTGGGTAGGAGGATTCTTCTAATTTTTAAGAACTTAAATCCTAAACCATCTTTTTCCTGATTCTTAAGACTTTAAGTCCTGTGCTGGTGACAAATAGTGGATTTCACTACCCTTGTTTAGAATGCTCCAGATAGATGTGGAAATTTTATTTCTCCTCATTTGCAAGGGAAACTCCTGGAGGAAGAAACCCAGGCCTTAGAAAAGCATGAATCTCTCTGTCTCTTTGACCACTGTTTAGCTGCTCTAAGAGAAATCTAAAGAACGCTTTGTTTGCATCTTTTTCCTTCTGTGTCCATTTCTAACTAAATGGCTCTTTCCAGGGCTTCTATTTCAAATTCTCAGATAAAGGCTTCACTGGACCAATTATTCTCCATCATCCCCTTGTGGGCAGATCTTTGACCAGCATCTCTTGGGCTTCTAGACAACCGGTAGCTGGTTTCTCGTGGGCCAGGCACCCCCCTCTCATCTAATCATCTGTTGCTTGTGTATCACATGGGTGGAAAGGCCCCCGTGACGCTCTAGAATTGTGAGTGAGGTGAATACAGTCAGTGGCCCATCGGGTTCTCTTACCCAGGGATTTCTTTTAAATCGCCAAGCTAGGGGAGAAAGAGCAGGGTAAGGGTAGCCCAACATTTTGAGCTTCTAAAAATATCTAAACATATATTTACCCTGTGATACAGGAATATTTGCTGGACAGATATGAAAACATATGGAGGCCTGACAATTAAGTTCATGAACTTGCCCTTGAAAAAGTGCTGCACACCTCACTGCTGAACAGGACGATGGTCACCTTCAAAGCACTGTCCTTGGGAAGCTGTGCACCACTGACCCAAATGCCTAGTCCACCCTTTGAAGCAATTTTGGAACTCCTTCTCTGGAATGACCATCAGAGCTATTGCCTGATGGCACACGAACACATGCAAAAACAATAATGAATGTCATTCAGCAAGACATTGCCTCACATTGACATGAACACAGCCATGAGACACTGATATACCAAGGTTATGAAACCTTAGCAAGTGGCAAGTTCATGACCTTAATTACCAGACTTTGTACAATAGCTCCAATGGTTAGTCTAGAAGAGAGGACTAGGTGTGGGCATCCGTGTCAGCTTTCCGAGGGGAACACTTTGAAGGTGAAGGTAGTGATATTCAGCAATGAGGTACGTAGTCCTTTTTCTAAAATGAGCCCACAAACTTCACAGTCAGACCCCATATAGCCACTAATACTTGCAGAAGAATGTGTACAGTAGCCTTATTTTTGATAAGGCAAAACTGGAGACAGCTACAGTGTCTGTCAAAACGAAAATGGACAAGTAACCACTGACAAAAAAAGATTCCTGACAACCCAAACGAATGTCAAAAACACGCGAGTGAAAGAAGTCTTATTCCAGAGTCCACACTATATGACTGCATTTACACGAAGTTCCAGGAGAGGCAAAACTGAAAAACGTTTTCAAAATGAAAAAGGTTTTCTTTGTGGGGAGTGGGAGCAAAAGCCTGAACAGGAAGATGCATTAGTTTTTCTGGGGTCAAGGTAATTTCCATATCTCGTGAGGGCTTTGGGTAATACAAACATTTGTCAAAACTCAGCAAATGTACACTTAAAATTGATGCATTTCATGGTATGTAATTTTACCTCCAAAGGAAAAAAATGTAGACAGGTCTTGAACTCTGATTAATGACACGCATACTGATGTACTGAGGGAGGTGTGTACTTAAGGCTAGAAATGTCATTTGAAATTCATCAAGAGAAATGTGATGGATTGATAAATGGATAATGACATGGATAGATGAATAGATTCATAATAAAACAAGAATAGAAAGATGTCAATGGTGTAATCTTCGTGGTAGGAATATAATTGTTCCCTAAAAAATCTTTCAAATTTGCTGTGTGTTAAAAGTTTCCCAGTAGAATGCTGGGGGAAAATGTCTATTGATGCAAGGTATGCTATTTAATCTATTTTAATAGTATTCAGTTTAATTTTATTTGAACAAATAATAATTAACAAATAATCATGCACCTGCCACATATAAAGCACTATTTTATGCACGGAGGATGCAAGAATGAATAAAAACAAAGTTCTTGGCTCAGAGAACTCACAATTTCATAAAAGAGACTAGAGTGACACCAAATTATTTTGGGAACAAACATGTCTAATTTCTAGTACTTTACTTTTAAATGTAAGGGAGTCATTAAGTAAATGACTCCATTTTATTTCAATTATTTTGTAAGAATTTTCACAAGTCAGGGAAAAAAAAAATCTTTTTTGTCAAACGCTGTCTTCCACTTAGGTTTGGTGAAATATTTTTGCCATAATCATATCTTGCCTCTCTGTTGGTTCTGTGAACTTGTTGACATAACATTTAAAATTTACTTTATAGCAAGGAAAAAGGCACCGAGACCACATGGAAAAATCAATGAAAGTCAGAGGGGAAAAAAAAAGAGGTTAATATTTAATGCTGACATTGGTTCGAGCTATCTTCAATTTTCCCCAACCCCTTTCTTTCAGAATCTCCTAGCTTCGGCTGGGGATTCTTTCTAAAACCTGGTTCTAAGATTGTTCTGCTCAGAACGTTCTGTGGGCTCTCTACTGCATAGACTGGTCCCATGTCTTCTACAGGTCGGCCCGTACCTACACCTTCATCCATACCTTCTGTAGCGTTCACCGCCCTCCCCTGTGTGAGGTGAGCTTCCAGTCCAGCTGATCTCTCTGTTTACAATGTTTACTAAAAGCCTGCTGGATATTCCCTTTCCCCTTTAACTTGAAGGCACTGGAAATGATGAGGAATTAATCAAGAGATGAATTAATCTCTCCAATCAACCTTGGCATTTTCTTTCTATCTTTGATGCCTTGTTGATTTCAGAATAAGCTATGTAACTATTTCCTCCACTACATTGTGAGCCCCTGGAGGGCAAAAGCTGGGTCTTGCTCATCCTTGAATAAATTTAAAGCCATTCAACAGTGTTCTGCATATAGGGAGAATTCAGCAAATGTTTGTTTAACTGAATTTGTTTTGCAGAAAAAGTCAACATCTTTTCTTAAGATTAGCCCACACCAGGCTCAGTATGTTATTTGTAAATCCACTGGCCAGCGCCATTTCCTCTAAACTGCAGCACTTTTAACCCTAGGCTCAAGAATGACCTTCCAGAAAGACATCTTGTATTTCGCCACCAAAGAGCAGTGCAGGTTTTGTTGGACTTGCTAAATCTGGGCCTCGTTTCCCAGGCCACCCTGAAGCATATCACATTTTATCTGGGAGGAGACAGTTGGTGAAACAGTAGGCGAGGGCCAAGGAAACATGTTGGCCTTTCTGAGTTTGCATTACTCATAAACATAATTACTTAATTTTTTTTCTTCTAGCTTTAATACTGGTTGACTTTGCCTAGTATTCTGCATGCATAGTGCCATCTTGTGGCTATGGAGCATATAACACCCATATTTAGTCTAACGCTGCTGAGGCCAATGGTCTTTGGGTGTGCACAGGATCAGATAATTGTGCTGCTGCTATTTCATCTTCTTTCTGTATTCCAGAGGACCTCCCCTGGAGAAACACGAATCATTACTAGTGAATGTACACAGAGTGTACTGCTAAGCCAACTCAACCTGGGTTTCATCTAGCTGGGGTGGATCTAGAGGCATTTATGATGCTTGCATTGTGTGCATTTACCAACTTCTTTCTTTGCAGCAGCCCAGGGACTGTTTTCCCCTCCCCAACTCAGTGGTTTTTATTTGAGAAAGAACCCATGTAAACCACAGCGTTGGTAGAAGTGGTCCTTGGAGGGCTGGGAGTGACAAAACTCGAGATTATTTCTGAAGGGTCCAACTCAAGAGGGATTGTAAGGCCAGGTGTATTGGTTCACACCTATAATCCTAGCACTCTGGGAGGCCGAGGTGGAAGGCTCCCTGGAGGTGAGGAGTTCCAGATCAGCTGAGCAAGAGCAGAACTGTCTCTACTAAAAATAGAAAAATTAGTCTGTCCTTGTGGCAGGTGCCTGTAGTCCCAAGCATCTCAGGAGGGTGAGGCAGGAGGCTTGCTCATTGCGGGAGTTTGAGGTTGCTGTGAGCTAGCCTGATGCCATGGCACTCTAGCCTGGGAAATAGAGCAACACTCTGTCTCAAAGAATAAACAAATAAATAAATAGGGATTGCAGAACCAAACCTCCGCTAAAAGAAACTGAAAACAGTAGGTGAGGGCCAAGGAAACATTTGGGTTACATCTCAATGTACAGCTTCAGGTAAATAAAACAAATATTAATACCGTCAGCATAATCTCTGACCATCCAAATACAGGCAGTCCCCAGGTCTTACAAACTCGACATGTTCTTAAGTTGAATTTGTATGTAAGTTGGAAGAGGTACATTTATGTTTTAGCTGTAGTAGCCTCCATTTGTAAGTATGAGTCATGTATCAGTAGGATGTTTATAACTCGGGGACTGCCTGTAACCGGAATATAGAAATTCTGCAAGAAACAGAAGAGATTTGGGGTCATTGCATATAGTTTGTGTTACGCACCAAACACCTCTATGGTTTTCTTCATATCAGAACCCCTGAAATCAGGGTGGCACCTGTGGCTCAAGGAGTAGGGTGCTAGCCCCATATACTGCAGGTGGTGGGTTCAAGCCCGGCCCCAGCCAAAACTGTAAAAATCCTTCACAGAGTCCAGTCCACTGGTTCAGACTTTACAAAGAGAACTAACTGGAATTTGGGATATGCCAGATCGAATGCTGCAAATTAAACGAATCACGTACAAGTTTAGAAAATCCACTTTGAAAATTTCATCTGGTTTTCACATTCACAGCATCTGGCTTGCAAAATTCCTGCTTGATTGTATCAAAAGCCCTCTTCCTCCTAGACAAGCTAAATTTCCCACCTCTTTCTTCCTATGACCAGCCATTTATTCATGCAGTCAACCAACTATTTCCTTTATGGGGTGATTTTTTTCTTTTTTTCAGGTAAAAGGACAAGAGAATAGAACAAATCTTTATACTGTGAGCATAATCTCTGACAATCCAAGTACAGGCCGTCCCCAGGTTGCAAACTCAACATGTTCTGTCGCTTTGTTCTTGAGTTGAACAAGCTTACTCCCTTACCTGAGTAAGCATGAGATTACAAGGATCATAAAGACCCCTCCCTACCTTCAGTTATCTCAATACCTACTGAAGACGTGGATAAGAAATAAGAATAGTATACAGTCACACACTGCATAATGACGTTTTGGTCACCCACAGATTGTGTATACCACGGTGGTCCCATAAGCTTAGAAGAAAGCTGAAAAATTCCTATTGCACACATACCATTGTGTACCATCCACTATTCAGTACAAGAACATGCTGTCCAGATTTGTAGCCCAGGAGTAAGGAATAGGCGCTACCATACAGCCTGGGTGTGTTGAGAGCTTCACCATTGAGGTTTGTGTAAGTAAACTCCATGACTTTCGCACACAATGAAATCACCTAACACACATTTGTCAGAATGTATCTCCATCATTACGCAACATGTACATGAAGCATTAGGGAGATATGTAAAAATAGTTTAATTTTTCTTATTTAATCTCTACTTTGCCTTTTTCTAGTAAAGTACGTGTAGTAAAATAAAATATTTTGGTAAAGTAATACTTTAAAAGTCCTCACTTTTAAAATTGCAGTGAAACAAAGAAAGGGCTGAAGCAGACAGTGTATCTTCTTAGAAAATCCATTAAACAGACATTGTTGCCAAGTTTCCTAAGACAATTTGACAGTTAGACCATAATGACAACTTAAATTAAAAAAAAATTGATCGTTTCTGCTAGAGATAGCTGGGGGTTATGCTAGTGCTTTATGACAAAGCAAGCAAGCATTAATCCAATTCCATAAAATGCACAAATATTTATCAGCAGACAGATGCAAAAACAGTCACAGCATGATTTTTTTTAACTCAAGATATTTCTATTCTCATCTCTAATTCTCTCTGACTAGCAGTTGATGAGGTAAAAGATGGATGACCCAGCCTTGTAGATGGTCAGCTGGCAGGATTCTTCGTGACGTGGGATGTCATAAAGTGGGCACAGACTGGCAGGACTCTAGATCTCCAATGCGTCACTGGAGCTATTAGACCTGAGGCCACCATATTGTCAAGGTTCATTCACGATGTGCAGTGGGGGTTGTACCCATGTGCCTAACCAATCACCAGTCTTAAAAACACTCACTTGGCCAATCAGATACTTCTCTTATATTATCCCTTATGCAGATCGGCAAGCCTGCTGACTGGGACTTTGATAATGATATTTGTGGGGCTATGTAACCACACCTGGAGAGTCGATTTCTGATTAGAATTTTTCAAATGCTAAGACTCCTAGGGGATAAAAAGAATTAACAGGTAGACATTTTTTTTTTTAGCCACATATCTTATATGGAAGTAATTTTAAAGGGAATTGTGTCATAGACATTATAATAGAAATCATAAGGAAGAAAGGTGGGCTGATGCCTACCTTTCAACAGGCTGGTGTGGTGGTTGGATCACGTCTATAACCCCTGCACTCTGGGATGCTGAGGCTTGTGGATTGCTTCAGGTCACGAGTTTGAGACCACCCTGAGCAAGAGCAAGACCCTGTCTCTAAAAAATAGCCAGGTGTTACACCTGGTGCCTATAGTTCCAACTACTTGGGAGGCTGAGGCAAGAGGATCACTTGAGCCCAAGAGTTTGAGATTACTTTAAGCTATGACATCACGGCACTCTACCAATGGTGACAAAGTGAGACTCTGTCTCAAAAGAAAAGAAAAGAAAAGAAAAGAAAAATACCAACATAATTTATTTCTACAGTCCTTGATTTTATTGGTTTTTTTAAAACTGAACGAGGAGATAGAGAAAGAATAATTTGTATTGATTTAAACTTAGAATACAAAAGAAAACCAGGAAAGGCCACTGTGCTATATATAGGAGGCTCAGAAGCAAGTAGGAAAAAAAATTGATCCCTTCTTCTGCAGCTGTTAAAGTTATAGGAGTCGATTCCTGCATACATCATTCACGAGTAAAATCCTGAAAACCTCCATCTTCTATAGAGGCAGACAATGAAGACAGCCAACCACAGACCACCTACACTTGTGAGCCAAAAGAAAGTTTGAAGTTATCATTTAGGAAACAGCAAGAAAAATCCTAATATCACTGAATAAGTGCTTTAGCATCACTGGATAAGTGTTTCTGACCTGACGCTGTTCTACCTTTGCCTATTATGGATTATACAAATCAGATTTATGTTTTCCAGAAATGTCATCAAGCCACATGCAATAAAGATGGTTCTAGTCCATGAACCTCTGTATCACTGTCCCTCCGGAGAAACCCTAACTACCCCCTTCTATCATCGCCCGATTCAGCAGGAAGCAGTTAGATCGAGTCTTTGCCCTTTTTCCCTAATAGCAGTTGGAGTTTCTACTCAGAGAGGGAGAAGTGATGCAGGACAATTGACGCCCTAGCCAGCTCAGCGGGGCTGGCGGACCTTCCGCCTCCTCCTTGGCGGTATCGGTGCTGCAGCAGCTGAAGAGCCAGCAGGCTGGATGACAGGCAAGGAGGGAGACCTCCAACTCCCACCAGAGGCTCCAATAGCCAAAAAGGCTGGACAACTGCCGAGGAGACACCTGTGCCTTGGTGTCTCCTTCACTTTACACTTAGGACTAAATGTGGAACTCCCATTTCCTACGCCTAGGTCAATTTCATGTGCATTTCCTAGGCCTCAATTCCATGAATGGACTGTATCCACTCATTGAAACATTCATTTACTTTGCCCCTGGCAGAAGGCACTGTGTTCGTTCTTTGATGCATTCATTCACCTTGCTCCCAGCGGAAGGGACTGTGCTCATACGTTTCCTGGCCAAGGAACACATACACCTATATATACCCCGAGACTAAAAGCCTACAGGGGGAGACGGGGAAAGACCGGGAGAGAAACGGAGAGAGCTTTTCTCTCCCCACTTGAGTTCTCTCCCTCTACCAGGAGCTTTAGTGTTTTCTGTATTCTTTTCTGTAAATAAATTCTGTCTTACCACTGGGGAAAAATAAAATAAAAAGAAAATGTCATGAAGGCTATGTTAAATAGTTTGATGAAAACATTTCAGATTGTATATGAAACCAGCACATTGTACCCCTTGATTGCACTAATGTACGTAGCTGTGATTTAATAAAAAAAAAAAAAAGAATAATGTATTCCACTTCCATCCAAGCTAATACAAAAAAAAAAAAAAAATTGATCCTTAGAATGAGTTCCAAAGGAAGGGAGCATTAAGCTGAGGAGTCATTTGTGGAGCTTGTGCTTCCAGAGCCCCTGAAGAAATTGAAAAGCTGCATGAAGCACAGGGCCATTGCCACTGACCTGGGAGTGTTTGCTGCTGTCTGCGATGCTTCAAGGCTACGACTTTAGGAAGTAGGTAGCTAACTGTGCATTTGCTTTCATTACTCCTAGAGTGTCTCTAAAGGCTCGATAGATATTCTATAGTCTCTACGTTCAGAGTACTTTCAACTCAAGTTTAAATTTTATCACCAGGACAAGCACTTTTTACAAATAACTAACCAAATAGTTGGGATAAAAAAAATTTATGACTTTAATGAAACAACAAATAAACAAACAAACAGGACAGCTTTTCAACCTAAGGTTGTTTGTTTGTTTAGTAAATGTATGGGCTTAGTTTTGTCTCCCCCCAGAAATCACATATTGCAATCCTGGTACCCTGTATCTCTGGCTGTGACTGTACTCAGAGATAGGCACAGAGGTAAGTAAGTTAAAAAGGAGGTTCTTAGGGCTCAACATGAGTGGTATCCTTCTAAGAGGAGGAGGTTAGGACACAGACAGGTACAGAGGGATGACCACATAGACGCAGGCAGAGGACAACCACCCCTAAGCCAACAGGAGAGGCCTCAGAAGGAACAGCCGACACCGTGAAACCTGAGACTTCTGGATTCCAGTACTGTGAAATGAATTTCTGTAGTTGAAACCACCCAGGCTGCGATGCTGCAGCACACTAATGCACTGGAATTTACAAAGGGGCTTCTGATGACTTTAGAATTGAGTCATCACTCAGGACTGCTGTGTCAGAGAGGGACTCAGGGAAAGCAGACAGTGTTCAGACTGCAGAAGCAAGGAGAATTTAACAGATTATTTACAAAAAGGAAGGCAGGTGAGGGAAACCTCCCGGGGTAGTCAGGACCCTGGGTTTGGCAGTGATTGAGGAGGGTGGCGATCAGTACTCATAACAGGCCTCAAGGTGAGAGAGGACGTCCTGGAACTCAGATTGGGAGTGGGTCTGTAGAGAAAGGCACCCCACAGGTGCTGGCAGAGAGGGAGGCAGGAGAGGAAACATCCTGACCAAATGTTTTCTCTTTCTCACCACTCTCCAGCCAATGCTCCTCACTGGCCAAGCCTAACTAGAAGCCAGAGGCAGCAATGCCCATCAAAGCATTCATAAATATTGTCTCAGAGCAGGGTGGAGAAGACTAGAAAGTGAATCCAAAGAGGACAATGGAAAATATCCAGCCCACGTCTTACCTGGATTTTTAACAGAGGTACATAATTCTGAATCTCTTTTTCTCCACTTGGTTCATGGGTTGGTGGGTTTTGTAATCCATGGAACAATACAAGTCCATTCCCACCTATGTATAGGCTTGACACTGTATGTTTCAGAATATCTAAGGCAATAACACATTACAGTAAGTGGGGCAGGGCCTGATGGGTGGCGAGGGGATAGAAGACAACCTTTGCAACTTTCTTCATTAGCGCATGGGTGTGAAGAAATCGACCAAATGGCGCAGCAGAACCCACCAAAGGAAAGCTCTAGGTTCATGTGCATGGTTTGTGAAGTACAGGGTGCTCCAAAAGTCTTCATACATAGGAAAAATTGCATAACAGCAGATATCTTGGAATGTGTTTGCCATGAGTGACAGAGAAGACTTCAGGTGTGTGTAGAAAGAGGTGGCCAACAGGTAGAGAGTATTTTGCAAATATTTTGTAAAATTTTGTAATGGATATTTTGTAATAAACGTACACGTAGCTATAATTTCCCATTTCCACCTATATATGGTGACTTTTGCCCTCTAGTAGAATATTTGAAGTTAGACTATGACAAATTAAAGATGTGTATTGTAATTTCTACAGCTATGAAGTCCTGAAAACCTTTCCACAATGATAGAAGCATTTTCTATTTTGCTATCCAATTTGTAGACACTTGCCACATAGAACATAGGCCTGGAATGTAAGGGTAAGAGCAAATCAAAAAAAGAAAGAAAGAAAGAAAAAGAGAAAAAAAATCTAAAAAAAAGTTGAAGTTCCTCTTGGTGCAGAAAGGGAGAGACTTTCTTCCCCCTTTTCTCTTGTATTCAGCATTTACTTTAAAACTTTTAATTGTTAATGCTTCATCTGTCCCTTTGAGATACAGCTTTTTTAAAAACTAAGGGAGCCTTTTCCAGCTTTCTAGCCAGGAAAATCTTTCTGAGGGTCCTGGGACCATTTCTTTGAAATGTAAACATTGAAGACAGAAAGCATCCCTATCTCTCCATCTCCACAGGTGCCTGGCTGTCGATACCTACCCATCATAGGTTTTATTAGTCTTTGGATAAAGGCATTTAACCAACACAGTGGCCACCTTATGTAAAGACAAGTTATCATTTATCTTGTGAACACATACATCCTGCTGACTATATAAAAAGGTGATAATTTTTTTCTGTTTTTGAAATTTCTTTATAGTTCTCTTGTGATATGTATCTCACATTCTAATTTAATGTTTATTCAATAATAACATTTTTTAAATAATCCAAAAATTTATACAGAATCCCAAAGGAATAGCCGAAGCCATCCTGAGCAAAAAGAACAAAACTGGAGGAATCAGATCACCTGACTTCAAATTATACTTCAGAGCTGTCGTAACCCAAACAGCATGGTACTGGCATAAAAAAAAGACATACAGATCAGAGGAAAAGAGTAGGGGAATTCAAAAATAAATCCAGTTATTTACAGGGAATTCATTTTTGAAGAAGGTGCCCAAAACATACATTGGTGAAAGGACAATCTCTTCAATAAATGGTGGTTGGAAAACCAGATATGCACATGAAGAAGAATAAAACTAGATCCTTCCTCACCATGTACTGAAATCAAATCAAAATGGTTTGAAGACTTATGTCTAATACCTAAAACAGTTTGAGCTCCTTATGTATTCTGGTTATGAATCACTCCTCAGATGGGTAGTTTGCAAATATTTTCTCCCATTCTGAGGGTTGCCTCTTTATTTTGATGATGGCTTCCTTCGCTGTGCAGGGGAAGCTTTTAGGTAGATGTGATCCCCTTTGACTTTTTTTTTTTGGTTGCCAGTGCTTTTCCAGCATTACTCAAGAAATCTTTGCCCAGACAAGTGTTCTGGAGTGTTTCTCCAATGTTTTCTTCTAGTGATTTCAGTGTCTGGTCTTAGGTTTAAGTCTTTAATCAATAGAGGAGCTACAGTAGAATCCTAAAACACACACTACACAACAGAAGATGGAAAGGAAGCAGCAGAGAAATGGAAAACAAACAAACAAACAAAAAAATGGGACAGAGGGAAAACAAATGTCAAGATGGAAGGCTTAAACTTTCCCATCTGAATAATTGCTGTAAAACCTTCCATTAAAATTCAAATTGTCAAGAGGGATAAGAAGGCAAGATCTACCCATTCGCTGTCTACAAGAAATGCACTGTAATTATAAAGGCACAGGCAGGTAGAGAGTAAAGGATCCAAAAGATATATTATGGGACCCTAAGCCTAAGAAAGCAGGTGTGGCTGTGCAAATGTTAAGCAGAGTCGATTTCAAGACAAAGTTTGTCTAATTTAAGAGAAAAACTGTAGACAAATTAAATTTAACAACATGAATGGAGCTGAAACATATTCTTCTTAGCAAAGTATCTCAAGAATGAAAGAAAAAATATACAATGTACTCAGCCCTACTATGAAGCTAATTTATAGTTTTCTTATGAAAACTATAACCCAATTATAGCCCAAGAAGAAGGGGAGAGGGAGGGGAGGGGAGGGGGGAGGATGGGTGGAGGGAAGGTAATTGGTGGGATCACACCTACAGTGCATCCTACAAGGGTACATGTGAAATTTACTAGGTGTCGAATATAAATGTCTTAACACAATAACTAAGAAAATGCTGTAACCAGTTTGATGAAACTATTTCAAATTGTAT
>CAUYON010080258.1:0-26770 GCA_963573935.1 Arctocebus calabarensis | reverse complement strand
TTTTCTATATTTTGGAAAAGGTTGAGTAATATAGGTACTAGTTCCTCTTTAAAGGTTTGGTAGAATTCTGACGTGAAACCATCTGGTCCTGGGCTTTTCTTTTTAGGGAGATTTTGTTTAGTTAATGCTATTTCCGAACTTGATATCGGCCTGTTCAACATTTCCACTTCATTCTGGGTAAGTTTATGAAGGTGGTGTGCATCCAAGTATTGGTCAATTTCCTTCAGATTTTCATATTTCTGAGAGTAAAGATTCTTGTAATATTCGTTAAGGATTTTATGAATTTCTGAGTGGTCTGTTGTTATTTTGTCTTTACCATTTCTGATTGGTAAAATTAGAGATTTTAGTCTTTTTTTTTTCCTGATTAGATTAGCCAACGGTTTGTCTATTTTATTGACCTTTTCAGAGAACCAACTTTTTGATTTATTGATCTGTTCTATAATTCTTTTGTTTTCAATTTCATTTAATTCTGCCCTGATTTTGGTTATTTCTTTTCTTCTGCTGGGGTTTGGGGTTGGAATATTCTTCCTTTTCCAGTTGCTTGAGGTGTCCCATTAAGTTGTTAACTTCCTCTCTTTCCATTTTCTTGAGGAAGGCTTGCAGTGCTATAAATTTCCCTTAGGACTGTCTTTGCAGTATCCCAGAGGTTCTGATAATTTGTATCTTCATTTTCACCATGTATTTGGTGATTTCCTTCTTAATCTTGTCTCTGACCCATCTATCACTCAGCATAAGGTTATTTAGCTTCCATGTTTTTATTTGAGTATGCAGATTCCTGTTATTATTGAGTTCAACTTTTATTCCATGGTCATCCGAGAAGATGCAAGGAATAATTTCTATTCTTTTAAATTTGCTGAGGTTAGACTTATGACCTAAGATGTGATCAATTTTGGAGTATGTTCCATGGGTTGCTGAGAAGAATGTGTACTCATTTTTATTAGGATGAAATGTTCTGTAGATGTCTGTTAAATCCAGATGTTAATGGTGAAGTTTAAATCTAAAATTTCTTTACTTAACTTCTTACTGGAGGATCTATCCAGCACTGCGAAAGGAGTATTAAAATCTCCCACTACTATAGAGCTGGAGGAAATCAAGTTACTCATGTCTATTAGAGTTTATCATAAAAATTGAGGTGCATTCTGGTTGGGTGCATAATTATTAATAATTGAAATCTCATCAGATTGAGTATTACCTTTAACAAATATGAAATGACCATCTTTATCCTTCCTTATTTTGGTTGGTTTAAAGCCTATTGTATATGCGAATAAGATTGCAACACCTGCTTTTTTCTGTTTTCCATTTGCCTGGAATATAGATGACCATCCCTTCACCTTGAGTCTAGATTTATCTTTTAAGGTAAGGTGAGATTCTTGTATACAACAGATATCTGGCCTGAATTTTTGTATCCAGTCAGCCAACCTATGGCTTTTTAGAAGACAATTTAAGCCATTCACATTAATAGAACATATTGATAATTCTGTAGAAAATCTAGTGGACATTTTCAATACTTTCGTCACTGTGGAAGTTTGAATTTGGTAAGAAGTTTCTGGTTGAGAAAACTTTTATGGTGGATGATGATGCTGGTTATTATGGAGAATAGGTTTGAGAATATCCTGGAGAGCTGGTTTAGTGATAGCAAATTTCTTCAGCATGTGGATGTCATTAAAGTATTTAACTTCTCCATCGTAGATGAATCTCAGTTTAGCTGGGTACGGGATCCCAGTTTGAAAGTTATTTTGTTTTAGGAGATTAAAAGCTGATGCCCATTCTCTTCTAGCTTGAAAGATTTGATCAGAGAGTTCTGCAGTTATTCTAATATTCCTCCCCTTGTAGGTAACAGATTTCTTGCATCTGCTTGCTTTTAGAATTTTCTCTTTCATATTAACTTTAGTGAACTTAATTATAATGTGCCTCGGGGATGTCTCATTCAGGTTGAGTCTGCTATCTGAATTTCAAAATCTCTTGGCATGTCCAGAAAATTCTCTTTCATAATCTCATAAAGAAGAGACTCTGGGCCTTGTGATGCCACTTTATCGTTTTCAGGGATCCCTATAAGGCGAATGTTGGTTTTATTTGAGTTATCCCAGAGCTGTCTGAGAGAATAATCTGTTTTTGCCTTCCATTTCTCTATCTCTTTGTCGGTTTGGGAGCGTTTGATAGCTTTGTCTTCCATGTCAGAAATCCTTTCTTCTGCTTGCTCCATTCTGTTACTGAGGGATTCTACTGTATTTTTCAGATCTCTGAGGGCTGCAACTTCTTGTCCCAATGTGTCAAAATCTTTGGTCATTTGGTCTTTGAATTCCTTGACTTCTTGAGCCAATTTTTGAAATGCTCCCAGAATTTCTAATTCCAATTTTTCCTCTATTTTATTGATCTTGTTTGCAATCCAAATTCTGAATTCAGTTTCTGACATCTCAGCCATCTGTTTATGCAAAGGATCATCATTTGTTTCTGCCAAAATTGTTCCTTGGGGGGGGGGTTGATCTACTCTGGTTGTTCATGTTTCCAGAGCTTTTCCACTGATTCCGCCCCATATTTATTTTGCACCATTTGGCTGGGTGAGTAGGTAAGGATAAGTTGGGTTGGGGGTTCTAGGAGTAGTGATTGACCAATCTTTCCTTTGCCTATAACCTGGGACTGGTGTTTGTACCTTTCCCCCTAGAGTTTTGCCAACCCATTCTGTGCTACTGACTGTGCAACTGGGGGCCTTCTTGATGTGGTGGGGTTAAGTGGCTCTGTCTTATTTTCAGCTGGTCTCTGTCTTACCCTAGAGAATCAGTTACTCTGTGTTGGAATCTGAGCTGTGGAGGAAAACCCGCAGTGAGGTCACCATGCCCCCCACAACAATTGGAAAGGAAAAATCAAACCTTTCCACTACCACACACCCAGTGTACAGTGTTGGAAAGTCCTCAGGTGGTTGGCCCAGTTGAAGAGGTACCAATTAATTGTCCCAGCCAGTACCAACCTCAAATCAAAGAGTTGAAAATTCTCTGGCGAGTAGACAGCAGAAGTTTGCTGGCAGCTTTAGTATAATTCTTTCCAGGGTTCTGTGGGCTCAGGAGGCCCCCCCAGCCAGTAAATTAGCCTGGGAAGGTTGATGCCTCTTTCCCCGCCTTGCCCCTCTGTCACACCCAGTCTCTGGTAATCCTGCAGGGCTGTGGTCCAGTTCCCTCCAATGAGCAGATGCTCTAGAGGTTTGTGCCTGCCTAGGTCACACAGGGCTTTGTGGCTCCTCAGCCAGTCCACTAGTTATGTCAGTGTTGGCGGGGGGGGGGGGAGGTGAGGCCTGACAACCTGGGCACTTGATAGGGGCTGGGGCGATTCACTCAGTTCAAGCCCTATCCCTGATTGATGTAAAGTAGATGAAAAAGCTGATAGAACAGAACAAGTTTGCAGAATTTCTGCCCTGTGGAAGAGACGCTGGGCTGCTAATAGTCCTGACTCAGTCTGTGAGCTTTAGCCGTTTGTCTCAGCTGTTATTTCCTGAGGGCCAGATGTGGCCGAAATTTAGCAAAGCTTTCTCAGCACTGGGCTTCGGCCAGCCACCTTTCAGCTTACTCTCCTCTTACTGCTCTCAAGCTGGGAGAACAGCACAGACCATCGACAGCCCACGCCCTGTCTATGCCCCTCAAGAAAGTGTCCAAGAATCTGGACTCTGTGGGGGACAGACCTCCAGACCTCAGGGTGAGAGTGGAGGGGAGTGCTGAGAGTTCCAACTTGCAGGTAGAGAATATATACAGTTTTATACAGCTTTATGCCTGGCAGGAGAGTGCCGCAGCACCCTATTAGGGGAAGGAGGTCCAGTTTTTAGAGGGTCTCTCCCGTGGGGTAGAGGTGGAGGACATCTGAACTCTGCTTGCTTGTTTGTATGGAGGTATGGAGTATACTGCGAGCTGTTCTCTTGGGGGGGGGACTCCCATCCACTTGGTGATGTGCTCTATACCTTTTATTTGTATCCTTGGGGTCGCAGGTCGCTCCAGCAGGGTTGATGTGCGTTCCTCGACCTTGTCTCTTGGCTCAGCTCCAAACCATTGGCTTTCTCACTAAATTTCTGGCCTTTAACTCTCCTTCTGGATGGGAGCATCTGGAGAAAGCTGGCTACAGACTGCCATCTTGGCTCCTTCCCCCATTTTTCCTTTCTTATGTGTGCATATGATATGTGTGTATGTTAAAATCAAAATATTTTAATAAAATACAGGTGGTCCTTCTTCAGTATTTTTTATTCCCCTGTTCTCCTTCCCAGAGGTAACCTCTTTTTCTTTTATTTGTATAATTGAAATATATTTTTTTCAAATGAGAGTATTTCTATTATAGAATGCTTTGACTCTGAGGCTCAGTACGAAGTCATCAGTTAACTTTTAATTTTTTTCCAATGTTTCAAAAAATAGACAACTAATATTATATAAATAAAAGTAAAAGATGGTTTCAAAAAACAGATCAGCTTCGGTGCTTAGGTTTAAAGCCAGTGGAGGTACCATTGTACCATAAAGGGAACAGTCTATTTCTGATTGCACAATTTTGAATTTTTAAAACTGCTGCAGTTTGCATTTCATGAAAGGCAAAGTTTACAGAACCTTAAACATGCTCAATTTTCTTTCTTTGTGCCAGACATAAATTATTTTTCAAACTTTATAGATTGGAGGTAAAAAGTTGTCTTAGTTCCTCTCCCATTTTGCAGTGAGGGGGAAAAAAGCTTGATTTTTTACCCTATACTTAATTTTTTTAAACCATATAACTCCATTGAACAATTTTTTTTAAATTAAGGTTTGAATAGCAAACCTTAAAATCAATCTGGTAGAACAATTTTTGTTCTGCATTTTTTTCATAATTATAGATTGTATATGATAAAACTTTTTCCAGTATTTTGTCTATAAAACTGTCTTTATCAATATTCTTAATGGTTCTTTGTAAAATTTTGAAGGTTTCTACCTGTATATAATTTAAATATTTTATTTCTGTATTTCTAAGCACTATATTTATAATTTTTTAAAAAGGAATTTTCTTTTTGTCAAGTTTACATGGTGTTTTTGATATATTAAAATAATAGGTAAAGCTTATCTATTATTACATAAATTATCATTATTATACACCCTCTTATCTCCAGTTAGTTTCTCCTGTTATCCTAATAAGCTTATCCTAAATATCCTTTCATCTTTTTCTTACACAACTTTTTGTTTTTCTTTAATTAATATCTATTTTTGATCAATTTCAATATTCCTATAATCAGTTAGTTATTGCCTTTATTAGGTGTTGATTAATCAATTTTTACTCCAAACAGTCAAATAAATCTAGCAATCTATCTTTTAAAAAATTTATTTCTGTAGATACTTCTTTTTAGTAGATCCAGTTCAGTACTTCATTCTGGTAGGTTTCTAGGTTGGTTTCAGAGATGGGGTTTCATAGATTCTATATCTTCCTCTTTATTAATAAACTTTATTTTAGTTGGCAGAAGTTCTTTAGCAGTTTTCTAAGAAATGATGTTTTGGAGCAAACCACCAAGTCATTGCTTTAGAGTAGCAACTAAGAGACAGGGCTAAGACCAGGTGCAGAGGCTTGTAGATTAGGTGCAGGTGTTAAATGTAACAACTCTTAGGCAGAAGTTAACTAGGCAGGCTGATAACCACAGTCAAGAATCAGCTTCAACCAGCTTTTCAGCTATTTCTGTCACCTTACATGAACTTTGGCTAACTATAATATCAATTAAGTTGCAGTTTTAAATTTTTCCCTTGAAATTCCTATGACAGTTCTAAAATAACCATATAAAGTATGGAAATACAAGGAAACCTAATTTTAGAAATTATTACACAAATTCTTAGTATAAGCCAAACCCCCTTAGCCTTGAGTATTTCTTCCTTCAATTAGGAAGACTTCAAAAGACCAAATCCATTTTCCTTCTGGGCAGCTGCTATTTTCTAGCCTGCCTGCACCCTCTCTCTGAGAGTGCATTTTTTTACTCTCAATGAAAAAGAAAAAAAGGCTGTCACTTTCTTGGCTTACATGGTGCATCCTGAAATTTTTTCTCTCGTTGATCACCAAGAACTTGCAAAAACCTCCCTTCAGAGGCCACTAACAACTATTTGCATGAAATATTTATTTTCACACTTGAGTATGAGATAAACTGAATATATAATTCTAAGCTAAAATTTTTTTTCTTTCAAATGGGTATTTAATACAACTGCACTTTCTTTGCTACCCACTTTGTTGTGAGATGCAATTGAATTACTCTCTTCTTGAATTTAGCCTGAGCATGTGCCTGCTTCCAGTAGATCGTGGCAAAAATATTCTGAAAATTCTTAAGCTGGGTCATTAAAAATCCTTGCACTTTTAACCTATTCCTATTATAAAACGTGCTCTAGGAAGTACACTGACATGCCCATGTCATGAAAAAGTAGCCATGTGAACCGGTCTCATGGAAAAGAGAAATGACTAAGCTGTTTTCAGCTCTTCTCCCCATCCAAATCCAGATAGCAGACATCGAGTGCAGAAGTCATCTTAAACATTTCCAGCCCAGTGGATATGACTGTAGGAAAAAGAACAAACAACTCATCCAACAACAGGTCCTAGATTTATGACCCCAGTCAACCTATCTTAGCTACTTTCAGCTGTTTGAGTTCCCTGGCTGAAAAGAGAAGAGAAGAAGGAAAGAGAAGAACCATCAACACTGTGCCCTGATAAGAATTTATAGGCTTAATCAAATGGTGGTTGTTCTAAGCCACTAAGTTTTAGGGCAGTTCGTTACTTGGAAATTGATTGAAAGCCTATCTCTTTAAACTTCTACCATTTAATGCTGTGAAAAGAAGTTGATGTCATTTGGAATTTCTGTTCTTTTGCACTTTCTGAAAGCTTCTAGGATTTCTCATTACAGTCAGACCTCTATAGCCAGGGATTCCACATCTGTGACTTCCACCAACAGTAGCATCTTTTCCAAATTGTCTTAGTAATGTCCTGGGAGAATTTCAATGCTTTTGTCCATTCAGCATTCGTTTGAGTCAGATGTGGAACTGGGAAGAGAACACTTTTGTGTGATGATTTTCTATGATTTTAACAAGTCTCAAAGCCTTGGGCATTTTCTTTTGTTCTATTTATTTTATTATTAAATCATAATTGTGTACATTAGTGCAATCATGGGGCACAATGTGCTGACTTTATATACAATCTGAAATATTTTCAACAAACTGTTTAACAGAGCCTTGGGCATTTTCAAGGGGCTTTCGAGTATCTTACTCCTTCTCACACAACAATTTTTTGGTCGTTTCAAGAATTTGGAAAAGGCAAAACTCACTGAAAGATAAGGAGAGTTGTGGTGTCTGGCAACCCCAGTGACTGAGGAAAACATCACTGCTGTGAAAAAAATGGTTGGCAAAACAATCAAGTGACATTTAAAGACACTAAAGTGGCATTACATATTAGATCACCAGCAGTGTCCTAACTCTAGCGTGATTATCACCAGCAGTGTCCTAACTCTAGCAAGTCTGGAAAGTTACATCCTGATGGGTACCTCACACTTTGACAGATGAGCAAAAGCGCATCTGTGTTGGTGTGAAGAAAAACTGATCAGATTCGATGGAGGCAAGTCTAGGTCCATTTCAGACATTGTTACTGGTTATGACCTGGATTTACCAGTTTGAGCCAGAGAATAAGCATCAGAATACAGTGCGGACTTTTCCTAATGAAAATCTAACAAGATTGAAGTGTCTCCAAAGTGTCAGAAAAACAAAATGGTGGCAATTTTCTTCTTCAAAAGCCCTCTGGAGGAACAAAAGACAGATACTGTTCAGTGCTAACACAACAGTATTCCTACCAAAAGTTTTCAGAAAGCTTCAGGAATGGCAGCAAGAACAGGACTGCAGGGAAACATCTTGCTCCAGGACAATGTCCGCCCAAATAGCCAATGTCGCCATTAAGTTCCTGGAGTCCACAGAGGTTGAATTTATGACTCAGCCACCCTACAGTTCTGAAATGGCCCCAGGTGATTATTTCTGTTCCCTACAGTCAAAAATCTTATGCACAGCAGAAGATTCTCCAGTCCTGAAGAAACTGTTCACACCTACAAAAGTGAGTTTATAGCACTTGAAGAAAATGAGTGGAAAGAGTGTTTTAAAAAATGGTTTATACGAACACAAAATTTCATAGAATATTACATTGATTATTTTGAGAAAATATAATAAAATGATTTTACTTTTCTTAACTTTTGTGTATCTCAAAACTTTCATAGTGTCTCTCATATGCGTGTAGGTAAGAAATTTCAAAGGAGTTCTTTCCAGCAGCAACATCATGCAGGCTAAGTGATATTCATTAAAATTTTCTAGTGGTAATAGTCTAAAAGAAATACATGAAATTAATCTTAATCATGTGTTATATTTGGCCTAATATATGAAAAAATTTAAGATATTGTAAACTGCCTAAGTTAATAGATTTTTTTTTAATATAATTTTTTATTTGGCTAATTGATGCTTAAATGTATGGCTGTTAGATAGATATTTATCAAAGAGGAATACAAATTATCTTTCAAAGCTTTTTAAACAAGTTTAGTTTTCTTGCTAGTGTCAAAATATACACGTGTCTATATTTCATCAAGTCAGCCAAGTTCATACACCATGAAAATCTTTAGAAAAAGAATTTCCTCCCTTGATCATCTCAGCTAGTATCATGGAGAACCCCTTTGCAACAAATCTGAATATTGGGGCTATAAAAGTGGGTCACCATTCTCTTGTTTACAAACATAACTTTTTTCTTTAATATTAGTGATGCTGTTTTTTCCTAACTCCTTTAAGAAGACCTGAAGATTTTTAGTATATGTCATAACAGGTAATGTTTGTGATATGATCTGTGAGAAGGTCCTTCATAGCAATGAACAACTATGCCTGAAGTTTGGCAAATTTCTTTTGGTTTATGGGCTTTTTCATTTTGTTGGGGATAAAAAATGGAGCTTCATGGGATACTGGGGTTGACATTCAAGGTGTCAGGAACACTAGCTGATTTTAAAAGGAAAGCTTCTGACATTCAACTGTTCAGAATAATATTTGTTTTATTTTTTTTTTAATAAAGGAGGTTCCCTTCTGTTCCTAAATTACTAATCTCTAAAAACAACCTCAAGTAGGTATGGAATTTTGCCAAATTCTTTGAAGCTATTCCCTTTTAAACTATTGATGTGTTTAGTTACATACATGGATTTTCTTATGTGAAACTCTCCCAGCATACCTGGGATAAATTCATTTCTGAACACAGTGTATTGTCTTTTATATATACACAATAAAATTTGATTTGCTACTAAAAATATTATTTTTACCTGTAATCAATATAAAAATATTAATGGAACATTTTATAATATTTTATGGTATAGAGTCTTCAAAAGGCATTATATATTTTATGTTTACAGAACATCGCATAATGTGTTTCCTTATGGTGTGTGATGAGTTTCTTCTTGTTCTGATGTCTCAATTTTGCTTCTTTGGTTATTTATTTGCTAATTACTGGCAGCTCAGGAACTGCAAACTCTTTGGTATGAAGCAACATTCATTTCTTCAGGCTGGTTAGTTTTCTTTCCAAATTCATTATGAATTTCTGGGTTCTCTTGTATACCCTTAGTACCTAGCGTGATGTTGAGAACATTTCAGACATTTAAAAATGCTTGATTTTCTATCTCTTTTTCTATCTCTGTCTATCTTATCTTTACATCTATCTCATTTTCTTGTCACTTGTACCTTGTTCCAGAAAAGTAGACCTTTACAATAGAAGTTTAATTTCATAAATTATATGATATTCATCAGTTGATGAAGTTGATGAAGTTAAGGCAATTTCCTTTGTGAATTATTTTTTAAAAACTTATAAAATTATGCTCTACTTACACATGATGATTGTCATACAGTTAGTGCCAATAAACTCTCTTCAATCCATTTCAGTGTTGTTCCTGAGCTGCATTCTGTGTTACTGTTCCTTCAGCACAAGTGGATACCTTCAAACATACCTAAGAGGTACAATGCATTCAGTGCCTTTGGGCTTTTTGTGCCAGATGAGACGTGGTAATTGATTATATTCTAACTTTCACTACATTTTATCATAAATGAAATGTACTCTTAAGCATAGTTTTAAAATAACCCCCAACAAGTAACTAAAATGTTCCAAGTTTTAAAGTAATGCATATTATAAAAAATGCATACAAAATGCTCTTGGGCAGGATCACTAAACTTTCTACTTCCATAATTTTAAACTCATTTAATTGTCCTTTAGTTTTATGGGGTTTTAAAATAGTAAGGTACATGATATAAAATGTTCAGGTTCTGTTTGTGGAAATAAAAGGAATTCTAGAAATGCATAAAAAGGAATTCTAGAAATGCATAAAACTTTGATAAGCTATGCAATGAAGAGCTAGAAGATACAAACTGTTGAAGGCTAAAAAAAAAAAAAGGAGGAGGTTGATTAAGTCACATACAGGTAATCAGGGGTTTGGGGTACAGAAGAGGGAGCAGTAATTTGCACCCACCACATGGGAGGATTTCTCCTAAGATTAAACATCAGCTTCCTAAAATTTTATTCTTGGCAAATTGTATCTTTCAATTACTATATTTTGATGAATGAATATTCTGCCTTTGAAAAGGAAGGATAATTTTTTTTTGTGGTCATGAGATAATTTAATGAATTTAATGAAGATTTCCAGACATATTATTCAAGGATGAAATTGAGTGATTATTCCCTGTCTTAGTCCATTTGCATTGCTATAACAAACTACCACAGACTAGAATGCATTTCAACAACAGAAATTCATTTCTCTCAGTTCTGGGAGCTGGGAAGTCCAAGATAAGTCCTTAGCAGCTTCAGTGTCTATTCACTGCATAGACCTGTTCCCTGAGGGCCTGCTCCCTGACACATATGTCATTTTCTTAGTGTGCCCCTACCTCGTGGAGGGACCTAGGGAGCTCTCTGAGACTTCTTTTATAAGGGCATTAATCCTATTTACAAGAGCTCTACCCTTATTACCTAATTATGTCCCAAAGGCCCTAAGGTCTCCTAATATTGCCACATAGGGAGCCAGGTTTCAACATAGGAATTCTGGGGATGTAAACATTTGGTTTGTATTATTCCCCCACCCCAAGACTGTGCTGGGCAAGGATATAAGCCATACTTCAGAGAAAACAGATGTCTCATTTGGGTATTTCTTCAGAAGTCTGGTCTCTTTCTCCTGTGCTTCAATAGGTGTTCATAATGTACCATCAGAAAAGGCAACAGGAAAATTAACTGCTGGAAAAGAAATGATAACTACTGGGAGTTAACCTGGTATGAGTGTTGAGCCAAGGTTGCATCCAGAGAGGGAAAAGATAGAGTGAGATTAATAATGACATCTAACACATAGCTCTTCTGTGCCAGATGGTGTATGTCCTTGGTGCTTCCCTTCTACCTGGGAGGTGGGTACTGCGCTTTTATCACTCATTTTACAGATTAAAAAAACTGATGCACAGTGATGTTATGTGACTTGCTCAAAACCATTTACCTGGTAAGTTGTAATGTTAAGGTTTGAAACTAGGCTGTTTGGTAGCAAGGTTTGACCTATTTACCTTCTGGTTTGTGATTGGTAATGTGATTGGTTGGAAGTAAGTTTTACTATTATCATTCTAAAAATTAGTCAATAGGGCTGCTATAAACAATCTGGTACAGATATCTTTGTTGTACTGTAATTTTTGGTCATCTGGGTATATACCCAGTATTTTGATGAGAAGTGACTGCTCCCAATGGTATCAATACGCCCTCCTCACCTGGAGGTAGAGTAAGTGGGGGAAGGGTAGGGTGAAAAAGAATCTGAATGTAATACAGCAGGGGCCCTGACTCCTCCAGTTCTTATCCCTGGGAGGAAGCCTACACAGAACATCTAAGCTATGGGATCACACTAGTGTTCCACCCAGTTTGGTGGTTGTAGGGTGGAAGGATGTAAGAGCTTCTAAGTTGATACTGAAGGCATGTGGGAAAGAGAAACTGGACCCTCTCCCTCCCCCTTACCTTTTCAGTATGCTCAGAGCCTCTCTGGGTCAGATCTTTGCCAATATCTTTTCTTTTTCTTTTTCCTGTTCTGCTTCCCAATTTCCCTCCATGAGGTTCCCAGCTCTGGCATCTCTTCCTCTGAGCTATGGCCAAGTTGTACCCATTGCCCTCTCTTCTTTATTGGCAACCCTCTTCCTTCTGGCATGCTCAGGCAACCTATGTCTCTAGTCAGCCATCTTGCCCTCTCCTCCGTATAATTTATTTCAAGTTGTGGAATATGATGGCCCAAGAGAATATTTCCAAGGCAACCATACTGATGCCCAACAATGAGGTATGTTGCACTTTGCCTAGGATGAGTTCATTTGCAGTGGTGTCAGCCAAGAGTCTAATTGGCCTCATATAATGAAAAGATAATTATCTTGTTTTAATAATTATCTTCAAAATACTGAGATGTTTAAGAACACTGCCAGTGGACTAGCTGTGTTATCAAGATGACTTTACTTGCACTTTCATGTTTCTCCTTCCTTATCAAACAAGGTTCAACTAACTACTTCAAGATTATTTTAAAAATTACATAAACATAATCATGTAAAACTTTTAGTGTCTATGCCAATCCATCAGCTATTGTGCCTATAGCTCTGGCAATATTTTTTCCTTTAAATGGCCAAGTAGCCCTAACAAATTTTAAAATAAAAACTAGTTAAACTATGAATGTCTAAGTTCAGGTCCACCTGTCAATCTAGATTTTAAAAGTTGTATAGCATATTGATTATTATTGTGGGTCCTGAAGTCATGTCTAATTTATGAATTTTCCACTTGTTATCAGATACCAGCCCTGACAACGCTATGGGCTCCTTCCCAGTGGCTTGATCGAAAAGAGAAAGTTCTAAGCGTTAGCTGGGCTCAGGAGGCTGCATGTCTTTCTTTGTGAGGCTTAACACACATGCAGCCTCTTGCTCCAGGCTGTCTCCACTTCATTTCATACACCATTGTTTTAGTCATAAATCTTACGTAGAAAAGGTAAACAATTCTAATAAGTTTCTTGTTACACTTACATTTTTTCTAACTAAACTCTTTCTTTAACAAACTACATTAATGGGATGGATTTACTTTTTACTTTTACTGCTGGGTAGTTATGATCTTTAACACAGAATATGGAATCATGAAAACAGTCCAAGAGCAGAACATCAGAAAAGACCCCAATTAAGCCACCACACAAATCACAGAAGTCACAATTACTACATAAGAAGCTTGTTGCTCAGACGGACAGATGGTTCTGGTTATATCAAGGTGATGGAAGTAAAGTGATATTTTATCTCCTTATCTGGTCCAGAGTCAATCATGCCTTCTCTAATAAAGTTTAAATATTCTGCATATCTAACTTTTGTTTTGTTTTGTGTTTTGGCCATGGCTAGGTTTGAACTCGCCACCTCCTGCATATGGGGCCAGTGTCCTACTCCTTTGAATCACAGGCACCACGCCTGCATATCTAACTTTATGAACACTCCCCCTCTCTCAGAGCAAACAGCCCCACCTGTCCCTGTCCCCGATAATTCTCACGTGTTTAGAGACCTCCCTGCAGTGGAGTCGCTCTGGTGGTGGGGAGGTGAAATTCCATTAAGCCGCTTCTTAAATTTTAAAGATGCCAGGCCTCTAACAGCATGATTGTGCTAAGATCAGGATTTTCTGCTTCTACTTCTCTCTTATTTCTGTTTTCCTATGCCCATTCTTTGCAATCATTTTTTTTTTTTCAGACAGAGCCTCAAGCTGTCACCCTGGATAGGGTGCTGTGGCATCACAGCTCACATCAACCTCCAACTCCTGGGCTCAAGCGAGCCTCCTGCCTCCACCTCCCAAGTAGCTGGGACTACAGGCGCCCACCACAAAACCTGGCCATTTTTTATTGGCTGCAGCCATCATTGTTGTTTGGCAGGCCCGGGCTGGATTCGAACCCACCAGCTCAGGTGTACATGGTTGGCGCCTTAGCCCATTGAGCCATAGGCACCGAGCCGCAATCATTTTTTAAATTCAATTCCTATTCTACTTATAACTAATACTTGTATATTGATTTCAAGTTTATAAAATCATTATTATTAGTATTGCAAGCACATCAAGATATGACTCTTCCCTTAAGAACTTCCACATGCCCTGCGACTTACAAATTGACGGACTAGAAGAAGTTATGTGATCACTCCAAGTCTTGGTTTCTGCATCTAAAAAGGTAGGATAATAGTAACAGAGATTAATTCATAAAATTGTGAGGCTTCAATAAACAAGTCCATGTATAATGACTAGGAACACATCTGAATTAAGGTAGCCAGTCATGTAAAGTTAACTCATTACACGTATTTTTGTACAGAAGAAAATTAATTACCTTTTGCCTGATGCCAACACTTAAGATTAGATGTAATATCTCACCCCTGTAGGGATAGGAGATGTGAAAAAGTAAACTGATGTTTCTGAAATAAATCATGAAATTTCCTTTGGACATAAGTGAATCTCTATACTACTGTTAAATATGATGAAAATATTTTAAATATTCTATTATGTTTGTGATTCATAAACTATTTGAGATCAATGACAATATTATGGTTATATTTTTACTGTGCATTTGTATAGTGTTTTACAAGTGGAAAATTAATTCATATACAGAGTTTTATTTACTACTTATAAAAAATATGTAAGGTAATGACATTAAGCTAATTTACTGGCAAGGAAACTAAAGCTCAGAAACACGAAATTATTTATTTATTTATTTGTTAATTTATTTGTTATTCATTTTTTGTGCAGTCTTTCCCCATCACTCCCAGCTAGAGTGTAGTGGTATCAGCCTCAAACTCCTGGGCTCAAGACCAGCAGCCTAAGCCTCCCAAGGAATAGCTGGGACCATAGATTTTACCACCACCCCAAGCTAAGTTTTTTCCTATATTAATAACGACACGATCTTTCTCTTGCTTAGGGCTTGTCTTTAATTCCTGAGCTCAAGTAATCCTCCTGCTAGAGTGCTAGGATTATCAGTGTGAGCCTAATGAAACTTAAACAAATAAAATCAAAAGAGCTAGAAAATAAACCCATATCACTGGACTCTCAGAATAGTGACCTTTTCCTCGTAAACTTAATGTTAAAAAATATTATTTTATTTAGGCATAGGAGTACCTTATGTTTTATAACAGAAGATGCAAAAAAAAAATCATAAATGATGACTTCATAACCAAACAAGAACAAAACAGAACACCAATAACTAACAAAAATATTGTCTCCAAACAAGGCCACACAATGTCCTCAGAAAAAAACATAAGCCATTTTCTCTGTGGTTTCTTCTTTTTTTAAAAAAAAATATGTTTTTCTTAAGAGGAGGAACATTTTATGCCTATAACCAGAAAAATTTACTTCTGCTATAAAAACACATAGGCCATATGGCCCATTTGGTTATGGCAGAAACCCTCACATTTATGTAAGACATTTATATTACAGATGTATAATGTAAGCTTTATTTCCTTGAGTCATGGATGAGAAATCTTAGCTTGTCATTTTTAAAGAAAATATACATGGAAATGTGGAGATGTCAATGAATGTTCCATGCTGGGTAAGAAAGGCGCCACAGTATTTAAAGTAACTCAAAACAAAACTAGTGGGCACATTTATTTTTGGTTTAACATTTAAAATGAAACTTCTATACAAAGTCATCATGAACGTGTGTATGTGCCTTTCCGCTGTATGTGTGTGTGTGTATGTGTATATATGTATTTTTTTTTTCTCCAGAGGAGGTCAAACTATAACCGACATCTGGGGAAATTAATCAAGCATCTCATTTATTTTGTCTGATTGGACTTTAATGGAGCTGATAATCTAGTTTGACAACTTGCTGAATTATTGTCAGCTATATTGAACAGCCTCTTCTCGTTCTGTATGTCTGCTAGTTGAGTGCTGTAAATTATGAGTCACTGTAGGAATTACGAATGTTATGAAAGTCAAGGGAGAAGCACTTGAGGAAAGGGAGTGGAGCTGTTTTTAAGTGACCTCTGTCTAATAATTCACAGAGTATTCAAGCAGCTTTAGAAAATCTTTTTTTTTATTTTCATTTAAAAGACAGCTATTCACTTGGATGAGAATCAATAGTGTTTGGTGTAAAAAATTCTAAAATAAAGTTAAAAAATAAAAAAGTGAACAAACTCAAAAAAACAAAACCATTGTGTGTACATATATGTATGTATCTATGTTTGCATATTTCATAACAACTTTTCTCTTAATATTTTACTTAATTTTTTTTTTTTTTTGCAGATTTCTCTGGGGCTGGGTTTGAACCTGCCACCTCTGGCATATGGCACCGGTGCTCTACTTCTGTGAGCCACAGGTGCTGCCTCTATTTTACTTAAATTTTATCCAATTTAAATACCTAGTTTTAGCAACCCTACTCATCTATTTCAGCCTGAATATTCATTAATGAAATCAATATTGCTTGAATAATGGCTTGGTAAATCTTGGTATCTATTATATTATAGTAATATGGTTTTACTTTTTGTTATTAAAAGGAAAATTAACGTATTAAGTATTACCTTAAAGTAGTTTGTATGCTCAAATATTTTATTTTGATAATCACAATATATTCTAACAATTAGAATGATTATAATTCATAGTGCTTTGACAATGAAATAACAAATTCTTACTAGAGAACAACTAGGGAATAAATGATGTAACATACTCTCTAATGTCATCATTAATCAGAAATAAGTGGTATTTTGGTATGTTTTAAACATTTTGTAAGTCTTGCATGAAATCAAGACAACATTCATTTATATACCTTCAGCACTGTTATGTTTTCTGCTTTGGACTTAACATTGTATTGTATATATTTTCCCCTGTCATGAAAAAATACTCATTGAAATTAAGTAATGCTGATTTCCAATTTGATAACTGGTATACAGAGAACTTGACTATTGTCACTTTCATCCTTACAAAACAAAAAAAGTAGGACAAACTGGAAATCAATAAATTTTCTTTGACCTGTCAGAAACTGAGGTTGTAGGGCAAACAGCCACTTTGGTATCGATAAAGACAGACACATTCAGAGAGACAGCCAGATCTGCTTGGCTGTAGTAGAAGCTTCTGAAATCATAAATTGATAGGAACTGACAAAGCTAACTTTGATTTCCAACTTCATCCCCCTCTAACCCTTGTACTTATCTAAGTCAGGGAAAAACCCACCCTTATCTTTGGTCAACAGTTAAAGAAAAAGAACTGAGAATGCTAAAATGGGAAAAATGCGTGGGTGGGCACTGGTGGGGAAAAGCAATATCAGTGTACCAACAATTTTGAATGCAAAATTCCCAAGACGTAGGCTCACAAAAACACTGAAATTTAAAGGAAAGAGTATAGAACTCTTCTTTTCCCCATACTTCAGTCTCACAACCATAGGACCTCAGTTTAACATAAGTGGATTTCAGCTAAAAGAGCTAAAGACACAGACTCTTTCAGAGGAGGATTACTTAAGGAAGCCTGAAGTGAAAAGGGCTAACAGAAAAAGGCCACTAGTGGAAATTGAAGATGGTACCCACAGTTGAAGAAAATACTAAACATAGCCCAACTCCTAGCCATACTAATGTAAATCTTCACACTAACAGCTTTCTTACTTCAAGTCCTATTATTTAATATAGCATCTCTCACCAGAAAAAAATTACATCATTCCAAATGGCAAGAGAAAACACAGTGTGAAGAATAAAGCAAACATTATTCCCTGACTTATGCATGAAAAATAATTGCAATGATCAGACAGGAAACATTAAATAACTAGGACTAGTATTTTCAAAGTGCTAACGAAAAAGTATACACTGTGCAAGAACAGACAGGTAAGGTATGCAGAGGGCTGGAAACTATAGGAAAGAATCCAAAGAAAATGTGAGAAATTAAAGAAAGATTTAAAAAACAAGAAATTTTTTTTGAGGGTCTTTTTGGTACACATGACCAGACTGTGAACAAAATTACTGAATTTGAACATATGTCAATAAAAACATTCTGAATGGAAATGAATGAAAATTACACACAATATCTAAGCTCTGGGACAGTTTAAAAGGTGTAACATATGTATAATAAGAATACCAGAATAGGCAGAAAGAGGAAAAAAATTGAAAAGTGAATATTTTCAGTAATAATTGGCAAGAATTTGTCAGTAGTAATGACAGATGCCAAACCATCTCAGAGCCATAAAGATTTAAGAATAACAAAAAAGATACAGGATAAAGGCAAAACAAACAAACAGACAAAACCCTAGGCATATCACATCAAACTTTAGGAGACAAATGACCAACCACAAAACTTTTTAAAAATGACACAGCAAAAAATTATCTCTAGACAAGCAAGGATAATGGGATCAAAATACAAGTAGACATTTTGTTGAATCTATGTCAAAGGAGAGCCCAGTGAAATATTTCAAGTGTTGAAAGAAAAAAATACAAAACTAGATTGTATATGCAACAAATTATCATGCAAAATAAAAATAGTGAGTTTCTCAGACAAAAACACAAATGAAAAGTACAGAGCATCATCCCCTGCTGAATAAATGTTAAAAATTCTTTGGGCGGAAGCATAGAAGATGGGTCTTCATAAAGAAATTTGGTGTGTCACAGAAGAATAAGTGAACATAAGAAAACATCAGGTATTTTTATTTTTCATTGTCTTAACTGACCTAAAAATGACATTTTGAAGAAGGAATAACAGTAACAATGCATTGGCTGATAACATATGGATAAAGA
This sequence comes from Arctocebus calabarensis, assembly GCA_963573935.1. NCBI lineage: Eukaryota > Metazoa > Chordata > Mammalia > Primates > Lorisidae > Arctocebus > Arctocebus calabarensis. The sequence goes on along the minus strand of CAUYON010080258.1, from coordinate 8,048 downwards.
AAATGAATGACAGGAATATCTCAAGGGACAGAAGAGAGGATTTGGAAATAGTATCAAAAATCCTGCAGTACACTTTAAATGAGATGGTGCTATTTGAAGTAAGTTGACCACCCAAGAGATGATAATAACCTGGTAGTCCCCATACAAAGCTGGTCAACATAAGAAACTAACCCTGCTGTACTGAGATGTACATGTAGTGAACATCTGGTCTATGAAAATTAAGTCAACTTAAGGAGGTGGTCAATGTAGGGAGTTGGTCAACTATGGAGATTCTGCTGTATATGTGTGTATACATATACACAGAAACACACATACATATACATATATTATAATAAAATGAAAGGCAATAACCAAGAAAATGGCTTTAAAAAGTTTCAAGAGAGAAATTTAAAATATTTTGAGATAAAAGAAAATGAAAGCACATCAAAATTTGTATGCAGCTTAAATAGTACTTTCTCATATAAATATTTGATCCATATATCATAAAATGAAGAAGACTTAAAATTGATAACTTAAGCTATTGACTTAGGAAGCAGGAGAAACACAACTTAAACCTAAAACAATTAGAACTCAATAAGATTAACAAAGGAAACAACTGGGAAAAATGATGAAATAAAATGCTTGATTGTAGAGGAATGGACACCATGCTTGCAAAGAACAGTTACTGATTCTTATCACATTCAGGAGACAAATGACTAATTACAAAACTTTTTAAAAATGACACAGCAAAAAATTACCTATGGACAAGCAAGGATAATGAGGATGAAAATACAAGTGGACTTTTTGGGAGTGCCAACCTCAGTGGAGTGGGAGTGCACCCCACTCCCCCCAAAAATAAAAAATAAATAAAAATAAATACAGTTAAAAATGTTAACATAGATCATTCCACATTTCCCTCTATGCCTTCCTATGTAGATGATACACCTATGACTTCTATTATGAAGGTTTTATTAGAGGGGTGAAGGACCAATGACTTTACTTTTGAAGATACTATAGGGCTTTCCCCAGTCATAGTTACTAATATCCTTTCTAGTCCAGACTACCATCAAGGGGGCCCACAGGTAACAGGTCTGGAGACCTACCCACTCACCAGCAACTTAAGCCCATCCAACCCCAGGTAGTGCCGCTTTAGATTTATCAGCATGTGATAATGTTTTTTTGCTTTCCAACATGGAAGTAAAGAAATTAAAAACAGGAATATGTGATCCTATTCCCCCAGATACTATTGGGTTATTGTTATGAAAAAGTAGTTTAACATCTTATGGAGTGTTTGTCCACATGAGTGTTATTGATAGTGACTTCTTAGGGGAAATACAGATCATGATTTCAGTAAACAAACCAACTCAAATTTTAACTGGACAAAAGATTGCTCAATTACTACTCCTGTCTCATGTTAAATTACAAAGTACTGGTAAAAAACACATTGGCAGTTCAAACAGCATTTTTGGCAAACATCTATTGATAAGAATAGGCCTCAATTAACACTCGCTTTGAAGGATAAATTCTTTACTGGCCTGTTAGATCCTGGCACAGAAATTTCAGTCATGGCTTTAAATCTGTGACCCAAAGGGTGGCTGAAATAGATAGTTGATCTAACTTTTACAGGCATAGGAACTTTAAATTCAGTCTTTCAAAGCACATTACCTTTACCTTATTTGAGAATCAAAATGCTCAAATTCAATCATACATAGATGATATTGCTATTAACTTCTGAGGTTGAGATTTACTTCAGCAATAGAAAACTAATAACTATACCTCCTCTCATACTAATTCCTTTCAAATGTCAAATTTAGCATAGAGGCCACTACTCCAAAATATACTCTAAAGCTATCTTGGAAGAGCAATAATCCAGTGTGGGTGGAGCAGTGTCCATTAACTTAAGAAAAACTGGGTGTCTTACAATTTCTAATTCAGGAACAGTTAGAGCAAGGGCATATCGAGCCCTCTACCAGCCCTTGGAATTCTCCTGTCTTTGTTGTAAAAAAGAAATCAGGCAAATGGAGAAAGCTTACTGATCTTCACAAAGTTAATAAAACAATTTTTCCTATGGGTCCCCTGCAACCAGGACTCCCTTTACCCTCCATGATCCCTTCCAATTGGTATTTATATGTCCTTGACTTAAAAGTTCCTCATTTATAAGTGAAATATGTTTGTAATTTCCCTTTATAAGAATATATTTTCTCCAATTTTAATATTAGGTATATCCAGATTAAGTAGAATGACTTTGAAATATTTCTTCTTTTTCTATTGTCTATAAGATTTGAAATTATCTTATACTTTTATTTATAAATATTAGTTGTCTATTTTTTTAAACTTCGGGGAAAAAATAAGAAGTTAACTGATGACTCCATACTGAGCCTCAGAGTTAAAACACTCTATAATAGAAGTACTCTTATTTCACAATGTGAATGTTACTTTCTTTGCATTATTATTAATATTGCTTAATATTTTGATGCAGTAATCATCTGATTATTCTGAATGTATTTGTCTTTGTTCATTATTTTTGAAGTTTTTGTTTCTAGTCTTTATCTTAAATACTGGTATTGTTATTAAATTTTAAGCCATTTTAATTTGTGAAGGCAAAAAGTGAAAACCTAACACCTCTATATGTAAAAATAAAAAAAGTGAATAAATAAATAAATACACACACTCACACACACACACAAAAGATTGTTTTCTCAGTGTATACCTGCATCCTGAAGACAGATCACATTTTGCCTTATCTTTGTCTTCCTGTAATCAACAAAGAACCTATCAGCATTTTCAGTGGAGAGTTCTGCTACAAGGTATGTTAAACAGTCATACTTTGTGTCAGCATTTTGTTGATCAGCTGTTACAGCATGTTAGGAAAAAATATCCCACAGCCTACATCATTCGTTATATGAATGATATTTTATTTGCATGCCAGAGTTTAGCTGTTTTTCAAGACATATTTTAACAAGCTGCACCTACCCTAAAATTTTCTGGTCTTCAAATTGCTCCAGAAAAAATTCAAACTGCATCCCTTTAATTATTTGGGATAAAAATTGACTCAAACACAAATTCTTCCACAACACATTAATTTTAGGTTAGTTTCCTTATTTATCTTAAATGATTTCCAAAAACTGTTAGGTCATCTTAATTGGTTATGTCCAACTTTGGGAATACCAACTTATGCCTTAACTAATCTTTTTAAAATCCTAGAAGGACTTTTGGACTTAAATAGTCCTTGTTCACTTACTCCAGAAGCAAAGAAGGAACTGCAACTAATTGAAAAGAGTTTGCCTCAAAAGAATTAGATAGAGTTCACATTCAACTGATAATTATAGCCACTTATCACTCTCCAACTGAAGTTATTTCTCAAGAGAACACCTTTGTAGAGTGGATATTCCTTCCTAATAAAACCATACAAAAATTACAACATTTAGACAAAATTTGTGAGTTAATTGCTAAAGGCAGAAACAGAATTCACCAACTTATAGGCTATGACCCTTGTTCTATCATTGTTCCTTTTACAGAAAAGCAAATTCAACTCAATTTTCAATTATCTTTGCCTTGACAAATTGCTCTTGCATCTTATGTAGGCTTAATTATCAATGAATATCCTCATGATAAAAGATTTCAATTCTGGGGGCCAGGAAAGATAGCAGCCGAGTAGTAGCTTCTGTGCAGCCGGGAGCAGTGAGAGTGGGGAGAGAGGACTGGCATCTCTGGTGGGTGGGTTTGGCCCAGAGGCTTCCCTTTGGTGATATAGGAGGTCAGTGAGAGACTTCTGGACCTCACTAGGAGGACCGAAGTGATAGAAAACTGGCAAGAGGTGGGTGCGTTTGTTCATTCGGAGGCTGCCTGCAGCTGTAACTACTACAACAGCTAGTTTGCAAGCAGTAAAAGCTTTACCTGGGGGTTGTTTGGGGTTTTCTTTGGACTTGGACACTCAATTGAACCGCCTTGGGAGATCTTGGGCCAGTTTGTGGATGACTTTGGGTGTTGTCTGGGGCTCCAGACTGAGCTGTTGAGCCAGAAAAGAGCTAATATCTTTCAGCTGTGGGCTGCCCATGCCTGTTGCAGCCCTGGGATTCACCAGGAGACCTGGGGCAAGTAATCTTTTGACTGAGCTGCCCAAAGCGGGGACTGTGCCCCTGGGGAAGTACGGAGATCCAAGTGTTTGGCAGATTGACAGCCGTGGCCCTCAGGGACATAGAGGGTGACTGGGCTTGGTGCATTGGATAAGTAGGCAGCCATGCCAGAAGAGATCCCAGGCACACGTGCTGTCCCTGGAAAGCTTCTGCTTGGCCAAGGGGTATGACTTGGAGTGGGCTGAGGAGTTATTTGGGCTCCCAAACCTACAGATTCTAATCAACAGAGGCCGCCAGCTCCCACCTTGTACAGCTGTATGACATTGTGATTAACATCTCATACCTCAGAAGATCACCTGTTGCCCAGTCAACACTTAGAAAGATATATATATACTGCTTGGTTGTGGGTTTTTTTTTGTTGTTGTTGGTTTTGTTTTTTTTAATTTTAACATGTTTCCTTGACATTTTTTTTTCACCATTTCATTTTAAATACAATCTTCCATTTTTGCCTTCTTCAACAAATAGAATTTTATTTTTGCTAGTGTTTTTGTCCCTATCATTCTTCCCCCCAATTCTATCTCATAAGAATTTCTGTTTGTTTCTTTTGGTTTGATTTACAGTATTTTTGTCTTCCTCTTTATCTAGTGGTGGTGGGGTACTGTGTCTAAGCTGGGGTACTAAGAGCTGTTGATCTCAAGGGAATCACCCAACCTAGCACCCCCTGAGAGCCTCAAGCTGTCACCCTGGATAGAGTGCGGTGGCATCACAGCTCACAGCAACCTCCAATTCCTGGGCTCAAGCGAGTCTCCTGCCTCAGTCTCCCAAATAGCTGGGACTACAGGTACCCGCCACAACGCCCGGCCATTTTTTGGTTGCAACTGTCATTGTTGTTTGTTGGGCCTGGGCTGGATTTGAACCTACCAGCTCAGGTGTACATGGCTGGCGCCTTAGCCCATTGAACCACAGGCGCTGAGCCTCCTTCTTGCTCTTTAATCTTTTCATCCTTCTGGTCTTGCACCAGAAGGACTCATTAAAATGTCTGACCAGTGCCACAGTAACTTAAAGAGCAAAAAGAAGTGAAAGGAAAATTAGGGTAAGGAAACAGATATAAGAAAGCACACATGAGGAAGAATCAGCAGAAAAATTCTGGCAACATGAAATCCCAGGCCAGAGTAACCCCTTGTAGGGATCATGAGATAGCTACCTTGGAAGATCCTCCTATATAGAAATGTTAGAAATTACAGAAGGGGAATTTAAAGTTCAGATAATGAAAACAATAAAGGAAATTGCTGAGAAAGTAGAAAACAATCAAAAAGCAATGAAAAAAATTGCTGAGAAAGTGGATAATAACCAAAAGGAAATTCAAAAACAGAGTCAAATGAGAGATGAACGATACGAAGAGTATAAAAAGGATATAGCAGAACTGAAGGAGCTGAAGCAGTCAATTAGGGAGCTTAAGGATGAAATAGAAAGTATTAACAACAGATTAGACCATGCAGAAGAAAGAATCTCAGAGGTAAATAGATAACTCAGATAGTTAAAGAGGCCAAAAAGAAGAGGAAGAAAGCAGAATGTTCACTGACAGAATTATGGGATTTTATGAAGCATTCAAACATACGAGTTTTATAGGTATCCCTGAAGGAGAGGAAGAATGTCCCAGAGGAAGCCATTCTAGAGAATATTGTAGATGGAAATTGTCTTTTTTTTTTTTACTTTTCTAAATACATGTATTTTATTATTCTTCATTACATTATTCCCCACCCCACCCCAGTGGTAAGACAGAATTTATTTACAGAAAAGAATACAGAAAACACTAAAGCTCCTGGTAGAGGGAGAGAATTCAAGTGGGGAGAGAGAAGCTCTCTCCATTTCTCTCCCAGTCTTTCCCCGTCTCCTCCTCTAGGCCTTTAGTCTCAGGTATATATAGGTGTATGGGTTCCTTGGCCAGGAAACGAATGAATACAGTCCCTTCTGCTGGGGGCAAGGTGAATGAATTTATCAATTAATGGATACAGTCCATTCATGGAAATGAGGCCTAGGAAATTCACAAGAAATTTACCTAGGCATAGGAAATGGGGGTTCCACATTTAGTCCTAAGTGTAAAGTGAAGGAGACACCAAGGCACAGGTGTCTCCTTGGCAGTTGTCCAGTCTTTTTGGCTATTGGAGACTCTGGTGGGGTTTTGGGGTTCCCCTCCTTGCCGGTCATCCAGCCCGCTGGCTCTTCAGCTGGCTGCCACAGCACCGACACCACCAAGAAGGAGGCGGCAGGTCCGCCACCTCCACTGAGCTGGCTAGGGTGCCAAATGTCCTGCATCAATTCTCCCTCTCCGAGTAGAAACTCTAACTGCTGTTAGGGTGAAGGGGTGAAGACTCAATCTAACTGTTTCCTGCTGAATCTGGCAATGATGGAAGGGAGGCAGTTAGGGTTTCTCCAGAGGGAGAGTAATACAGGGGTTCATGGACTGCAACCATTTTTTTTGCGTGTGGCTTGATGACATTTCTGGAAAACATAAATCTGATTAGTGTAATCAGTAATAGGCAAAGGTAGAACAGCGTCAGGTCACAAGCACTTATTCAGTGATGTCAATGCCATGAAGGATATCTGTAACAGTATGATCAAAATATTTCTGAATGTATATGAATCGTGCCCTGTGATTGCACCAATGTACATAATTATTATTCAATAAAATTTAAAAAAAAAAAAAAAAAAAAAAAGAAAACCATATTAGGATTTTTCTTGCTGTTTCCTAAATAATAACTTCATACTTTCTTTTGGCTCACAAGTGTAGGTGGTCTGTGATTGACTGTCTTCATTGCCTGCCAGTGTAGAGGATGGAGGGTTCCAGGACTTTACTTATGAATGATGTATGCAGGAATCGACTCCTACAACTTTAAAAGTAGAAGAAGACAAGATAACAAGAAAGGGGACTTCCCAAGTTGGGGTCAGGGAAGGTGAATTAGAGGGAAGAGTTTTGATCATGACTAGATTGCCAGGAGGGAAAAGTTCCTATTTTAGTTAGTATGTCCCCTCCCAACTGTGGAGCAGAACTTTCAGGGATGATTAGGGAGGCAGGAGAGAACAGCAAATCATCCCAATTGCAGCTTAGAGGCTGGGAGAAAAATTTGGTAACCAGCTGTCCAGACAGCCCCTGTATAGTTATGGACTTGGGAGATAAAAGACCAGGATTAGAGAGGTTAAACCTCTCTAAGGTAAGAGACCAGGATTAAAAGGTTGCTCCGGTGTCCAAAAGAAATTTTTTCTCCTGGCGCTCCACTATAAGTCAAACCTAGGGTTCTTGAGGGGTGATGACACAAGCTGGAGCCATGAGAATTTGCCCCAGGCACTCTCAGTCCAGTTTGGGCTCTGATGGGGTCATTGTCCCGGGACGCCTTTGCCTCTGGGGACAGGCCACCCTTCAATGGTCACCCTTGCATTCTGGACAGGGACCAGGTGGCATGCCCGGCCAGTGGTGCTGCTGGGGGCAGTCTTCTCTGAAGTGGCCAGTCTGACCACATTGGAAGCACTTGTTTTTTGCTCCTCTGGTTTCCCTCTGCCCCTGAAGGTTGCTCGTTTGTCAGAGTGCCATTACTAGAGTTGTCATTCTTTTCTGTTCCTTTCTCTCTTTTTCCTCCTTTCTCTCCAGATCTCGGTTACAAAAGACCATAGTGGTCATTTTAAGAAGATTCTCCAGGTTATGGTCTGGGACTTTAGCCAATTTCTGGAGTTTTCTTTGGATGTCTGGAGCTCCTTGAGGGATAAATTTTTCTTTTAAAATAATCTGACCCTCTATGGAGTCAGGTGTTAATTGGGTGTGTTTTCTCATTGCCTCCCTAAGCCTCTCTCTGTCTCTCTCTTTTTCTCTTTATTATTAAATCATAGCTGAGTACATTAGTGCAATCAAGGGGTACAATGTGCAGGTTTCATATGCAATCTGAAATGTTTTCATCAAACTGTTTAACATAGCCTTCATGGCATTTTCTTAGTTATTGT